>CM065126.1:38932500-39030000 GCA_033026305.1 Cirrhinus molitorella
CAAGTTCTAAGCAACATTACATTTATATTTGAGGTTAAAAGAACCATTTCTTTCACTGGCATTCAAATGGTATGACAATTAGAGATTAGACTGTGCATAAATTGAAATACACAGATGAAGATACGGGGGAGTGGGGTAAGTTGAGCCACCCCCTGTACCTTGGCAACTGTACACTTTTACTGTCATGTAGCCATGTATTTTAAAATCAAACATAATTTCTGCCAGACTGTGAAAATGAGAGACACATGGAAGGAGTGGACAGCACCCATTTACTTCAAAAACAGTTTTTGGCTTGTCAAAGTACAATTTTAGCATAACAGATGCAATGGGTGTTGCATGAAAGCAAATTTATCCAGGCCTAAAAATATTTATGAAGCATTTAGGTGATTTAGCAACATATAAAAACCATGCAAATAATTTAGCGCTATATTAGCCTGAATTGGTAAGCTAGCTAGTTTCCAAAATGCCAGCAATGGGGCAAAGTAAGCCAAATGCTGTGGGGTAAGTTGAGCCAACACTTTAACTTACACCCCACTATAAGGCACTGAAGTTAAGTTAAATCTCTGAAGTATAAACTCATATTTTAATATGATATTATGCAACTGGTTTAGTTTATCATATATATATATATATATATATATATTATTTGTAGTTTATTTGATAGGGACAATGTACAAGTGCACAGAAGATGCTTTTCACCACATAATCATATATATCTTTCCACCTATAGTCTCTAATGGCCTGTTTGACATTGCAGAAACGCTACCATGCCAAGAATCTTTTAACTAAAATGTTTATTAGTTTCACTGACATTTATTTCTTCATTCTAATTTAGTATTTATTTCATTTTACTCAACAAACTCTGTTTTTGGGAAGGTTAAAACTGTAGTGTTCAACATATTGTTCAGAAATGCAAAAAATTAAATATTAAAAATGAAACTCCACTTGATTGTTTTATTTCGTTTAAGTTAGCTTTAAGAAAAAAATATGACTGTCAAATATATTTTTTTTAAAGAGGAAAATCATCTTTAAAAAATATATTAAAAAATTTAAATAAATTAAAAATAGTGCATCTTACCCACTGACTCGGGTCAAATTAAGCCACAGGAACACTTTTTTTTCTTTTATAAGAAGCAATATTTTGAGAACCCTTACATTCATATAATTTAAAATGATAGGAAACATCCTGAAATTACTTTAGATACTTTCATTGTACTCTTGCCTCATTTTCCCTTATCCTAAAGGTCCCCTTAAGTAATAAATGTCTCCTCTTACCCCACTTTCCAATACACAATAAATACAGTCAGTGTTGATGTTGTTAGCATCAACGATTTGAGAACAAAGGATAACAATAGGCTAATAATACTTTGCATGTTTAAACGTGATCTGAGCTAACCTTGCGATCGTTAGATTGCATTACCATTTGTAGCATTACTTATGGTCAAACTTTTTTAATTTGGTCAGAACAAGACTTGCAGACATATTACTTACTTGTTCAGATGGCATTTTCCAGTGAAACTTCTTATTTTGGACTTCCAAAAACGTAGTAAATGTACCTCAAAACATTAGATTCATCCGCGCTGAGAAGACGTGCCGACGCACAACCCACATAAAAAAAAAAATAATTCCGCAGCAACTCCAATTGCAGATTTAGTTTTTAATATCGAAAAAAATACTGAGATATTATTCTGCTTTTAAAAACGTTTTCCAGTAAGTCCAGTAAGCCTAATTAATCTAGTGTAATCTGCACATTCCAAACCCCTCTTTTTAGCCAAGTATAATGAGTGTCATGTCATAAAATGTTTTTAATATGACGGAAACTGCGTCTAACGTGATCACAGTTTAATAATATTTCTTTGTAAGAAATTATTTTATTTCCACTGTTATTCAAACAACTAATAAATACATAGAAAGCAAGCAAAGAGCATCAGTGAAGCTTTTTGAAACTCTGAATCAGTTACCAGTGCGTCGCAAAATGATTCATTGTTTCGAAGCGCTCCAATTGGATCGCGTATTTTTAATTTGTTTTTTTATTATTCTTTTTTTTTTTAATCGGATCGCGTATTTTTAATTTATTTTTTATAATATTTATTTTAATCGGATCGCGTATTGCGAGAATTGCGATTCATTTGATTTATAACAGGAATTCAAATTGCGTATCGTGAATCATTTGATTTATAACAGGAATTCATAGTGTGTATCGCGAATCAGTTGATTTATAACAGGAATTCATAGTGTGTATCGCGAATCATTTGATTTACAACAGGAATTCAAAGCGCGTATTGCGAATCATTTGATTCAGAACAGTAATTCAAAGCGCGTATTGCGAATCATTTGATTCAGAACAGTAATTCAAAGCGCGTATCGCGAATCATTTGATTCAGAACAGGAATTCAAAGCGCGTATTGCGAATCATTTGATTCAGAACACGAATTCAAAGCGCGTATTGCGAATCATTTGATTCAGAACAGGAATTCAAAGCGCGTATTGCGAATCATTTGATTCAGAACAGTAATTCAAAGCGCTTTTTTTTTTTTTTTTTTTTTTAATTAAACAGTACAACAATTAAACAATTAAGACAGTACATTTAAAGAAAAAAAAAAAGACAAAATAAAAGAAAGACAAAATATACAGACTTGTTGCCAGGATAAAAAAGAAAATACAATTACATCTCAAGGAGACACAAAGGACGAATATAAAGATACAGTTTTCAGTGCTTTCAAATTAACAGAACTTTCGATAGTTTCTATATACTTGTCTAGGAATTCAAAGCGCGTATCGCGAATCATTTGATTCAGAACAGGAATTCAAAGCGCGTATCGCGAATCATTTGATTCAGGACAGGAATTCAAAGCGCGTATCGCGAATCATTTGATTCAGAACAGGAATTCAACGCGCGTATCGCGAATCATTTGATTCAGGACAGGAATTCAAAGCGCGTATCGCGAATCATTTGATTCAGAAGAGGAATTCAAAGCGCGTATGGCGAATCATTTGATTCAGAACAGGAATTCAAAGCGCGTATCGCGAATCATTTGATTCAGAACAGGAATTCAAAGCGCGTATTGCGAATCATTTGATTCAGAACAGTAATTCAAAGCGCGTATCGTGAATCATTTGATTCAGAACAGGAATTCAAAGCGCGTATCGCAAATCATTTGATTCAGAAGAGGAATTCAAAGCGCGTATCGCAAATCATTTGATTCAGAAGAGGAATTCAAAGCGCGTATGGCGAATCATTTGATTCAGAACAGGAATTCAAAGCGCGTATTGCGAATCATTTGATTCAGAACAGGAATTCAAAGCGCGTATTGCGAATCATTTGATTCAGAACAGGAATTCAAAGCGCGTATTGCGAATCATTTGATTCAGAACAGGAATTCAAAGCGCGTATCGCGAATCATTTGATTCAGAACAGGAATTCAAAGCGCGTATCGCAAATCATTTGATTCAGAAGAGGAATTCAAAGCGCGTATTGCGAATCATTTGATTCAGAACAGTAATTCAAAGCGCGTATTGCGAATCATTTGATTCAGAACAGTAATTCAAAGCGCCTATCGCGAATCATTTGATTCAGGACAGGAATTCAAAGCGCGTATCGCGAATCATTTGATTCAGAACAGGAATTCAAAGCGCGTATTGCGAATCATTTGATTCAGAACAGGAATTCAAAGCGCTTTCTTTTTTCTTTTTTTTAATTAAACAGTACAACAATTAAACAATTAAGACAGTACATTTAAAGAAAAAAAAAGACAAAATAAAAGAAAGACAAAATATACAGACTTGTTGCCAGGATAAAAAAGAAAATACAATTACATCTCAAGGAGACACAAAGGACGAATATAAAGATACAGTTTTCAGTGCTTTCAAATTAACAGAACTTTCGATAGTTTCTATATACTTGTCTAGGAATTCAAAGCGCGTATCGCGAATCATTTGATTCAGGACAGGAATTCAAAGCGCGTATCGCGAATCATTTGATTCAGAACAGGAATTCAAAGCGCGTATCGCGAATCATTTGATTCAGGACAGGAATTCAAAGCGCGTATCGCGAATCATTTGATTCAGAACAGGAATTCAAAGCGCGTATCGCGAATCATTTGATTCAGGACAGGAATTCAAAGCGCGTATCGCGAATCATTTGATTCAGAACAGGAATTCAAAGCGCGTATCGCGAATCATTTGATTCAGAACAGGAATTCAAAGCGCGTATCGCGAATCATTTGATTCAGAACAGGAATTCAAAGCGCGTATCGCGAATCATTTGATTCAGAACAGGAATTCAAAGCGTGTATCGCGAATCATTTGATCCAGAACAGGAATTCAAAGCGCGTATCGCGAATCATTTGATTCAGAACAGGAATTCAAAGCGCGTATCGCGAATCATTTGATTCAGAACAGGAATTCAAAGCGCGTATGGCGAATCATTTGATTTAAAACAATAATTCAAAGCGCGTATCGCGAATCATTTGAATCATTCGCAAATCGAACTCTGGATAGATAGATAGACAGACAGACAGACATATATAGTATATATAGATAGATAGATAGATAGATAGATAGACTATGAAATAAAAAACCCTCAGGTTTGTGCAGTCACAGAGTGTTCTCCTGCAAAGCCAAAAACATGACAGTAGAGTCCTTATACTATGTTGAAATGCAGCACACACCCGTCAACCCCGTCATATTCACTTAACACTCATTAGGTGAATTCACTGTCTATATTTACATCCCGCTGAGGGTGATGCAAGTGACCGCATCCAATTTAGTCTTTTCCAATAATGACCTGTTCTGACAGTAATGCCTGCTGACTGCATGACGGGTTTGGAAGAGCAGCCATGTTTACATTCGCATTAGGCCTACATTTGTTTGTGATCCCGAGGGCTTTCAGACGTTACAGTTAAATCTGATGAACCATGTGCATCTTCACACATCCTTCACATTATGTGTAGATATCGAGCATCTGCAGTTTGTCCGGTGGAAGGTGTGAAAACTGAGCTCAGCTATGATTATGTGAAGTGAGAACTTGTTAGTGCGAACCTCCCCCAAAAGTGACAGAAAGCACGTCCACGCATAAACATACTGACATTCACTTAGAGGAGGAAGGTTTGTCAAGAAAAACTTTGAATGTTGGCTTGAACGCTTGAAAAAACAAACCTTCACATTTGAGGGTTATAAGCAAGGGATGTGAAGTCTGACAGTTTAATTTGAGCATTTCTTAGTCGCGAGGCACATTTAGCACAGTAAATTGCTATGATTTGTGCAAAGTGGCATTTTCTAGGCCACTTACACTACTGTTCAAATGTGGCCTGTAAGATGTTTTTTTTGCATTGATTAAAAGTGACAGTAAAGACATTTAAAATGTCACAAAATGTTTCTGTTTTAAATAAATGCTGTTATTTTGATTTCTTTTCATTAAAGAATCCTGAACAAAATGTATCAGTTTCCACAAAATATTAAGCAACTGTTTTCAACGTGCATAATTATAAATAATCGGCATATTAGAATGATTTCTGAAGGATCATGTGACACTGAGGACTGAAGTAATGCAGCATCAGGAATAACATTTTACAAATATAGTAATATTTAGTACTAAAGTAATAATAATGAAGTGATAAGTTACTAATGTTACTAATATACATGAGTCAAAAGTTTTCAACTCAAGATTTTTAAATGTTTTTTAAAGAAGTCTCTTCTGCTCACCAAGCCTGCATTTATTTGATCCAAAGTACAGTAAAATTGTGAAATATTTTTACTATTTAAAATAGCTGTTTTCTATTTGAATACATTTTAAAATGTAATTTATTTCTGTGATGCAATGCTACATTTTCAGCATCATTACTCAAGTCACTTGGTCCTTCAGAAATCTTTCTAATATTCTGATTTGCTGCTCAAAAAACATTATTATTATTATCATCAATATTTAAAACAGTTGAGTGCATTTTTAGGATTCTTTGATAAATAGAAATATCCAAAAATCAGCATTTATTTAAAATAAACAGCTTTTGTAACATACACTATAACATAACATTTTAGAAATGAATACTTTTATTTAGCAAATATGCTTCAAATTGATCAAAAGTGATGATAAAGACATTTATAATGTTACAAAAGATTCTATTTCTTTTGAACTTTATATTCATCAAAGAAACCTGAAAAAAATATCCGCTGCTGTTTTTAACATTATAATAATAATAATAATAATAAATGTTTTTGAGCAGCAAATCAGAATATTAGAATGATTTCTGAAGAATCGTGACTGGAGTAATGATGCTAAAAATTCAGAAATAAATGACATTTTAAAATATCAAATAGAAAACATTTTAAATAGTAAAAATATTTCAAATGGTTACTGTTTTTGCTGTACTTTGGATCAAATAAATGCAGGCTTTTTTAAATAAAATAAAAATAAAATCAGTTTTTTTTAAAACCTAACAAATCTTACCAACCAATAATAGCGACTTTTCAATATTTTGTATTTATTTGTTTATTAGTTATTTTACTTAGTATTGTTTTAAAAATATAAGTAGTTTCATTTCTGTCTGTAAAATGATTAAAGTGACAAAAATAGGTCAAACCTTTAAACACACACAATCTCAAACAAATGACACCATTGAAATGTGGAAATATTGAGGAAATTTAATTTACATAACTTTTTTTTTGACGGCATTGTAAAATCAATGGCTGAATTACAAAAAAAACATGAACAAGTAAATGAAATTCAAAATCACAAGCAAATCCTGATCTTTTTTTTTTTTTTTAATTAAAATGCATAAAAAACTACATCATTAGCACACAATGAAGAAACAAAAAGAGCATATTTCGGAACCAAAGTTACAAACGTACAATGAGTGAAAAAGACAATTTGTTCAACAGGAGCGCGTTGTGCTTTTTTAGCTCGTTCAGCATGATTTAAATCGGTGCATTGTACAATCGCTTCAGTGATATTCACATTTAGGTTGTTCCAAAACCTACTGAGCTTGTTGCTGCCTACATAGGCCATCAAATAAGAAGATTTGAAACGCTTTTTGGTACATATTCTGTGCTGCCTATGCAGGGAGCTAAAAATATAGCTTCCAAACAGATCTCAAAAGAACCAGTTTTCCTGATTTTGTAAATCTACAGAACTTTTTTCCATTATACACTTAAAAATAAAGGTGCTTTGGAAGGTTCTTCACAACCATTTTTGGATCCACAAAGAACCATTTAGTCAAAGGTTCTTTAAAGAACCAGACTCTTTTATAGTCTGAAGAACCTTCTTTCGCCACAAAGAACCTTTTGTGAAACAGAAAGGTTCTTCAGATGTTAAAGGTTCTTTATGGAACCATTTAGACAAAAAAGGTTCTTCTGTGGCATCGCGAAGCACCTTTATTTAAGCTATTTCAGCGGAACCATCAATGCCATCTTTATTTTTAAGAGTTAGGTTTTGGAACAAAGCCTCGACTGTTCAATGCAACACACAATAACCATCAGTACTGATACAGTGGAAATAAATAGGTTTTTGGTCTTCTTTTGGGCCAGCGAATCTCAATCTCAATCATAATCAACCCACAAGAAGCTCTTTGGTCTAAATGCAAGTGTTACACTGAGGCACTGAGAGAGGAGCGTCATTCGACGCGTCAGAATTGCAGAAGCAAGGAGTTTCTATTACCCAGAAGTCCATCGCCTCCCGCTTGTAACAAGACCGGCTCACATTTTGAATCCATCTTTCCTGTGGCCTGCAGCTGTAGGCGAAAATCAAGCAGAGGCACAAAGGGAAGGAAAATAAGCACCCGCATAAAGGCATGAAAGCGGCCGTGAATCAAGCAGAACAACATCGAGCACTTCTGCTTGGATAACAAGGCCTGAAGGATGACCAACGATTGCGAAAGGAGATACGTCTCTCTTCATCCATCTTTCTACCCGTTTCCTTTGCTCTTCTTTTGGGCTCTCGGCCCTCAGGTGATGGCAGCAGGTGTGAGCATGGGAAAAAGCTCTGGGTTTCAGGCTGAAATATTCACCTGTTACACGAATGCCATGCCCACTTTACCCTCCTTGTATGAGCTTGTGCATGGTTTTGTTATTCAAATAATCAAGGGCGATCTCCTTTCAAACGTGCCCAATTATTGTCTCCGGTTTCAGTCATTCCAAGAACAAGGTAGGAAAAATAGACACATAATGTAGGTGCTTAGAGCAACATATTTTTCACACTTTAGAGACGTGGAATGACAACAGGTGATTGTTGGACTTTGGCTTGCGAGGCCTTTCAGGCACATGACTAAATATCACATGCAACTCGATCTGGTAAGAACGTCCCCTTTATGAGATTTAACCAGAACGCAGAACCTCTTAAATAATGTTTTAGTGCATTAAAGCTGCATTGGAAAACATAGATTACATTACATTAAATTTTTTTTGTATAATTTAGAAGGAATATATTACAGTAGCACAACTTCCAATTTATATTAAAAGAAAGAAATTGAAAAAGAACAGAAATGTTTGCGACCCGGAAGCGATCCAAAATGTGAACGCGTCCTCTGGCTCAAATAAATAAAACAAACAAAACAAAACCAAAAAAAAATAAATGCACAAACCATAAACCTTACCTCAAGACTAAATGAAGTCATTAAAAGCGATCAACACTGAGAAAGAAAAATAATTACTCTAAAAGCTATTCCAAAAAAAAAAAGACAAGTCTCCGCAAGTTCAGAGACAAATTAATTGTTCGTGATTTTTGGCATGAAGCAAGAAACGAAAGATGAAAAAATAAACATAAAAATAAAACGCCTGCCTGTCTTTGGATTATAGATGCTGTTTTACCTTTCTACAAATCTGTGAATCTCACCAAAACACGTGCAGATCACATTTCGCCCTGGAGTCGAAGCAAAAAATATTTTTGCATAATGAAAAAGGACGCCTGTTTATGTAAAGTCCAATGATTTGCAAATGAGAACAATAAGAAATCAAGCATCAGATGTGCATCATTTTGATGGAAACATTAAGTCACAATGCAAATGCAAAATGAATGGTTAAAACTAAGCATCGTTTTCTTCATTAAAGGTCTAGTTCACTTAAAAATGAAAATGAGCTGATTCAGATGATATCAGGGTTATATTTCAAATGGTAATATCTGGCTCCTTCAAGCTTTATAATGCAATAAATGGGTGTTTCTCTTCATCAGTCCAAAACAAATGCAGTGCATTTTATCCAAAATAAAAAGCACCTCACAAAAACGCATCGATTCGCTACAGGAGAAACGTGAGGCACTTTTTATTATTGATGGATGTGCTTTATTTGACTTTTTTTGGACTGATGAATAGAAACACCCGCCAATGCCGTTATAAAAGCTGCTAAGAGCTAGGATAATTTTTAATGTCAAGTCAAGTCAGCTTTATTTATAAAGTGCTTTTCACAATACAAATTGTGTCAAAGCAACTTTACATGATCAAATAGGAAAGTAATATATCAATAATGCAAAAAGAAACCGTAAACAATATTAGTTAGAGGAAATTAATCAATAGTTCCAAATTAATAAATTAATTTTCCCCAATTTAACTGAGCAAGTCATAGGTGACAGTGGCAAGGAACCAAAACAAAAAAAAAACAAAACATTTTTTTAACTCTGATTGCATTCGTCTGAAAGAAGAAAGTCACCTATGCACCAATGTACACCTAGGATGCCTTGAGGGTGAGTAAATAATGGGCTAATTGTCATTTTTGGGTGAACTAGCCCTTTACAATACAGCATGACCTGAACGTGTTCCTGATATTCACCATGAAAATCCGTTTGAATGAAAAACGCTCACACTTGTATATGATCACATCTGCATTTCAGCAAGTTTGGAAAGTACCTGAAACTCGTGGGTTGCATCATATTTACACATTAAAAGTCTCACAGTCCTGCAGCTCAGACGTTTTCGCTCAGAATGACTGACTGCGCTTTCAGGCATATTGGTTTGTAAGTAGAGCTGTCAAATGATTCATCGCGATTAATCGCATCCAAAATAAAAGTTTATGTTTACATACTATATGCGTGTTTACTTTGTATATTTATTATGCACATATAAATGCATGAAAAATATTTTCGATTTAAAATATTTATTGATAATCTAAATTGTATATATATATACATATAAATATTTAGCTTTTTTGTGTGTGCATTTATACAAAGTAAACACGCATATAGTAAGTAAACAAGCTTTTATTTTGAATGCGATTAATCGCGATTAATCATTTTTTGTAAGGCTGGATGGCTATTTCAGACACAGGCTGCTCTCTTTGGTTTTTAGTAAGAAAAGTCGCTGATATATTACTATGGGATGCCTTTTCTTCTTATCTCTCAATTATAATCTTTATATACACAGCTCATTTTCTATTTTCACGTGTCCTCCTTTTTTGATCCATACAGATTGTCCGAAGCAAAAGGTCTCTCATTTTTCATCGCAGGGTCGCTTTGGTTGTCTTAGAAGGATAGAACTAAAACGATCAAACATGCAAGACTTTTCACCTTTTCTCTAAACCCTCTTCCCTCAGTCTTTTTTCCGCGAGCGCACGCACGTTTTTCTCAGTAGGGCCTCCAGACGGACTCGTCTATGCGTGTGGACGCGCTCATGGCTGTGGGCGAGTTGCTGTGGCTGCCGTCGGCGTCCACCCCGTCGCTCTGGTTGCCGAGGCTGGCGTTGAGCAGGCTGTTGTTTCCGCCCGCCGTGCCTCCGGCTCCCGCCGCGGTACAGGAAGTGAGCATGCGGGTGGGCGACCTGTCGCCTCCCGATCCGGTGCCGCCGGTCGGAACCATGGAGAACTGGTAGGAGCCGGAGCCGGTGCCGTAGTACAGGTGGTACGGCGAGGAGTTGGTCTGGAAGTGGGAGTTCTGGTTCTGGTTGCCAGGATAGGGAGGCGGCAGGTAGGTGTGGTAGCGGCTGGAGGTGGGCATCCCGGCCACGCTCAGACCCCCGATTCCAGTGCTGGACGGGTTTGCAGAGTAGGTGAAGGGACCCGGGTAATGCATGTGCGAATCGGAGAAACGTGGTGCCGTCAGTGGGGACAGGGATGGGAAAGACGTCCTCTGCTGGAATAGATCTGTACCTGAAAGACAAAGGACAAATGTTTAACATTTAAGCATGTAACATTTAAAAGATTAACAGAATGCAAATCATATAAACATAAAAAAAAATCATACTAAGACTGAGTTTTATATATATATATATATATATAATATATATATATATATATATATATATATATTACTATTCACCCTAAAATCAAAACAAATAATTTGTGCATAAAAAAGTAATAAATGTCTGTCCATCTTTGGATTATAGATTTAAATTAATATTTAAAATGCATAAAATTTTGCATAAAAATTAATAAATGTGATAAATTGTTAAACATTTAAAAAAAAAAGAAAATAAATCAGACCAAGACTGAATTTTATATATATATATATATATATATTTCTTACATATTACTATTCTCCCTAAAATCAAAATAAATAATTTGTGCATAAAAAAGTAATAAATGTCTGTCCGTCTTTGGATTATAGATTTAAATTAATATTTAAAATGCATAAAATTTTGCATAAAAATTAATAAATGTGATAAATTGTTAAACATTTAAAAAAAAAAGAAAATAAATCAGACCAAGACTGAATTTTATATATATATATATATATATATATTTCTTACATATTACTATTCTCCCTAAAATCTAAATAAATAATTTGTGCATAAAAAAGTAATAAATGTAATAATTGTTAATTACATTAAATCAAAAAATCTAAATGTTTTTGAACGCCTGTCTGTCTATGGATTATAGATATAGTTTTACATTTTTACAAATCACCATTCACCCTAAAATCAAAAAGAAAAAATTGCATAAAATTGCATAAATTGCATAAAAAATACATTTAACAATAAATTGTTAATTGAAATAAATAAAAAAATCTAAACGTTTGGGATTGCCTAAAATAAATAAACCTGTCTTTGGATTAGAGATTTATATTAACATTTAAAATCAAAACCATATATATATATATATATATATATATATTATTATTATTATTATTATTTTTTTTTTTTTTTGCATAAAAAAGTCATACATTTAATAAATTGTTAATTGAAATAAATAAAAAAAATCTAAATGTTTGGGATCGCCTGTCTCTCTTTGGATTATAAATATAGTTTAACATTTTTACAAACCACAATTCACCCTAAAATTAAAACAAAAATTTGTTTTGCATAAAAAAGATATAAACGTAATAAATTGTTAATTAAAATAAATATATTCTACGTGTTTCGGATCACCTGTCTCTCCTTGGATTTTAAATATAGTTTTGCATTTTTACAAATTACAATTCACCCTAAAATTAAAACTTTTTTTTTTTTTTTTTGCATAAAAAAGGCATACATTTAAGAAATTGTTAATTAAAATAAATACATTCTACATGCTTGGGATCACCCGTCTCTCTTTGGATTCTAAATATAATTAACATTTTTACAAATTACAATTCACCCTAAAATCAAAAAAAAAAAAAACTTGCATAAAAAAGTAATACATGTAATAAATTTTTAATTAAAATATATAAAAAATTCTAAATGTTTAGGATCGCCTATCTGTCTCTTTGGATTATAAATATAATTATACATTTTTACAAATCACAATTTACCCTAAAGTCAGAACATTTATTTTTTTTTATTTTTTTTTGCATAAAATTTAATAAATGCATCAAACTGTTAATTAAAATATATAAAATATTCTAAATATTTGTGAATGCCTGTATGTCTTTGGATTATAAATATAGTTTTACATTTTTACAAATCACAATTCACTTTTGCATAAAAATGCATGCCTATGATTGTGTATATTTAAGTGATTTGATTTTCATTTAAATGATTCAGTGATGCAACTGAAATATTTTTCCAGAATAATAAGAACAAGACTTACAATAGGAAGAATTTGAACAATATATAATATATACACACAACATTCCACATAATTTAGCCATGCTTTTCCTAAGATTACTAAATCAATTAAAATACACTGATCTTGCGCCACCTAGTGTCATTTGTGAACTCCATGCGATCGCCTGATAAAGTGCACCATTAAAAACAGAAAGCGTGAGCATAACATCATGAGACTGGGGAGGAAGACACTGATGAAGACTGGTATGCTCTGATATCTGGCATTTCATTTAGCGTTCAAGTCCCGTGCGTCATGAACAGGTGTAAGGCGAACGTCTGTGCACCTGCACACAAACTCAAACTGCTGCCTGTTTTCTGCCAGTTAGTTCTGTTTTCTGGCTCGGCTTTTCTGCTTATTGCCCACATACGAGCAGGGGCTGCTGGGATACTGGAGCAGGCTTTGGCATGCCAGCGCCTGAGGGAGGAGAATGCCGTCTGTGCGTGCCACTGACTCGTTTAAAGCGCTCTCCCCCCGTTTGTCTGGGGCACCGGGTCCATTTGCAAACAGAAACAGAGAAAGAGAGAGAAAAACATACAGTTCCATTTCAATTTCCTCAAACCATGCTTTCTCTCTCTCTTTCTCTCAGAGGGTGTTGACTTTCTCTTTTAGCGTTTGGGGGCCAGAGTTGCACTAAAGGAGGCTTCGAGATTTCAGCTGCCGTTGATTTAACTCAAATAGCCATGAATTCCTGTCAGTCTCCATAGTTTTACTCATGCACACACACACACACACACACACACACACACACACACCATACGAGATTAATTACTAAAAGCGGAAATCTGACAAATAAGTTGAGAAGCAGCTGCTAACCAGATATAACACCCAAAACTGTAGACGTTGTTTACCCTCATTACCCTCACAGTGGGATTTAATTACATTAAATCAAATATTCTAAATGTCTGTCTTTGGATTTAGATACAGTTTTACATTTTTACAAATCACCATTCACCCTAAAATCTAAAAGAAAAAAAAATGCATAAAAAATACATTTAATAAATTGTTAATTGAAATAAATAAACCTGTCTGTCTTTGGATTAGAGATTTATATTAACATTTAAAATCAAAACCATTATTATTATTATTATTTTATTTTTTTTTTTGCATAAAAAAGTCATACATTTAATAAATTGTTAATTGAAATAAACAAAAAGTTCTAAGCTATAGTTTTACATTTTTACAAATCACAAAATTAACCCTAAAATCAAAAAGAAAAAAAAATGCATAAAAAATACATTTACATAAATTGTTAATTGAAATAAATAAACCTGTCTGTCTTTGGATTAGAGATTTATAATAAGATTAAAATCAAAACCATTTTTTTTATTTTTATTTTTTTGCATAAAAAAGTAATACATTTAATAAATTGTTAATTGAAATAAACAAAAAGTTCTAAGCTATAGTTTTACATTTTTACAAATCACAAAATTAACCCTAAAATCAAAAAGAAAAAAAATGCATAAAAAATACATTTAATAAATTGTTAATTGAAATAAATAAACCTGTCTGTCTTTGGATTAGAGATTTATAATAAGATTTCAAATCTTTGCATAAAAAAGTCATACATTTAATAAATTGTTAATTGAAATAAATAAACCTGTCTGTCTTTGGATTAGAGATTTATAATAAGATTAAAATCAAAATCATTTTTTTTTTTTAATTTAAATTTTTTTGCATAAAAAAGTAATACATTTAATAAATTGTTAATTGAAATAAAAAGTTCTAAGATATAGTTTTACATTTTTACAAATCACAATTCACCCTAAAATCAAAAAGAAAAAAAAAAGCATAAAAAATACATTTAATAAATTGTTAATTGAAATAAATAAACTTGTCTGTCTTTGGATTAGAGATTTATAATAAGATTTAAAATCAAAACCATTTTTTTTTGCATAAAAAAATCATACATTTAATAAATTGTTAATTGAAATAAATAAAAAGTTCTAAGATATAGTTTTACATTTTTACAAATCACCACTCACCCTAAAATCATAAAGAATAAAAATGCATAAAAATACATTTAATAAATTGTTAATTGAAATAAATAAACCTGTCTGTCTTTGGATTAGAGATTTATAATAACATTTAAAATCAAAACCAAATTTGTTTTTGTTTTTTTGCATTAAAAAAGTAATACATTTAATTAATTGTTAATTGAAATAAATAAAAATTTCTAAATGTTAGAGATCTGCATATTCACTCAGACTCAGTGTCGCCCTCTAGTGCCTGACCTGATATTAACAACATTAAAGTTTCCCAAACAGCAGTCTTCGACCTTTTCAAGCCCCTTGGTGGATAGAAACATATTGTTGTTGTTATTAAAAAATAGAGTTTCATTTTAAGCCTGGCTGATGATAACGTGATGTTGTTTACATCACAAAAACCATACAAAAGCACTCTAATGACCCCTTTACGAAGAACGGTGCTCTAGAGAGTCACTCGTTTTGTGTTTCTCAGCATTACCACCTCACACATGATCTACATTAGTCTCAGTGGAAAAACTTCTTAAAAAGAAAGAAAAAAAGAGCAGGAAACCATGTGGTATAACCCATAATTTG
Source organism: Cirrhinus molitorella (assembly GCA_033026305.1). NCBI lineage: Eukaryota > Metazoa > Chordata > Actinopteri > Cypriniformes > Cyprinidae > Cirrhinus > Cirrhinus molitorella. Next base: position 38,947,998 of record CM065126.1, read on the forward strand.
GTGACATTTTCCCCTTTTAAATATAACAGTTTGATGTTTCTGACAACATATTTAAGGGAGTGAATTTCCTTTTTTAACCATTAAAAGGCATTAAAACAGAGGTAGAATTTTGTTTCGCTCAGTGTTTTTCACTCACATTGGCCTTCTCGTGTTTTCTAAGAAAAGATTTAAATGAAAATCTATATTACAACTAATGTTAAGGTTAATATTATTAAACTCTATTATTGGGAAAATAACTTTTCTACAGAAAATCATTAATATTTATTATTAATATAAAGTAAAAGCAATGGTGTGATGTTTCTGACAACATATTTTTTGTCCACACAAATTAAACAGAAGTAGATTTCTCTTGCACTTAGTGTTTTTATTATGTATTTGTATTATATTACAATCACATTTTCTGTGTCATGCTACATGTGTATATTTTATTTTTTTGAATAAAATACCAGATATTTAAAAAATAAATAAATAAAAATAATATATATATATATATATATATATATATATATTTTATTGTCTTTTTATTATATATATATATATATATATATATATATATATATATATATATTACACTCAAATTTGCTGTGTCATACTAAATATTAATATAAATATTAATATTAATACAAATTGCTCTGGGAAAATAAAAAAATATAAAATATTTTTATTATGTCTTTTTATTATATTAATCTCACCTTTGCGGGGTCATAATAAATATAAATATGAATATTGATAAAAATTGTTATGGGAAAATAACAGACATTCCAAAAAGAAAAAAAAAATCAATATTAAGAAAAATATATATTATAATTTTTTTTTCTTTAGAAATGTCTATTTTCACATAACAATTTGTATTAATAGTAATAATATAATTCAAATATAGCATTAAAAATTAATATTAATATTGTTTCTGCAGAACTTGTCACATTAACCATTTTAATGATTTTTTTATTTAATTTAATTTATTTATTAAAATTAAAATTCATATTAATAAACAATATTTTTCCTATTAACCTTTTTTATTTATATCAATTTGTCTATAATATTACAAATATTATTATTTTTTCTTTAGAAATGTCTATTTTCACATAACAATTTGTATTAAGAGTAATAATACAATTCAAATATAGCATTAAAAATAACAATATTATTATTAATTTTAATGCAAATACTTAAATGCTAATATTAATACAAAATTTTAAGGGACAACCAAAGCATGATGACTACTGAGGGGAGTCTATGGCACAACTGAGATGCGAAAAAGCGCTTTGTTAAAGTTCAGCAGTCATGTTTCCAAATGAAAATGCAATGGAAAATATCAACCCTGTTATCCTTTCGCCCATCAGAGCGATCAGTTCAGTTCTCTGTGTTTCCACTAGCCCACAGTCAAGCGTGTAACCCAGCTCACTACAGAGGTTTGCCTCATTTGACTGCTGTAGAAACTGATTTTGTTTGTTAACAGAAGAGCAAGCAGTAGCTAGTCGGCAGGAATTGCGCATGTTTGTGTGTGGGATCAGGCTTCTGGTGAGGATGCAAATCTCGGCCCTCACCTGTAAAATGGCAATGCAAAAGCAGATGGATTACACCTGGACCAGGCAAATCATGTGGCCGCCAGAAAGAAAGACATGCAGACATAAAGACTGAAATATATACTTGATACTCTATCTAATCTAATCAAATCACGGATATTTGCTTCAGAACGTAGGATATCAAAAATACCACATATCCGACAATCGTACAATGACGCCGATGCAAGACTTGCCTACTAGTTCATGGTTTGAGTTTCTACTATGTGGTTTTATGCTCAACTGGTGACACAAACCCACAGGAACCAACCAAACAATCACTAGATGTAACTCAACTACGCCTCACACTGCAAAAAATGCTTTTCTTACTTCGATTTTTTTGTCTTGTTTCCAGTTGAAATATCTAAAAATCTAGACAAATATAAATTATTGTCTTATTTTCAGAAAAAATAAGTCATAATTGAGTTTTTGCTTAAAACAAGCAAAATAATCTTATTTCAAGCAGAAAACTAGATCATTCTGCTTACCCCATTGTTTGTTTTAAGCAAAAACTCACTTAATTTGGACATCATTTTACTAAAAACAAGACAATAATTTTGACTTCTCAAGAAAATCCTTCTTGATTTAAGAAATTTTAGATATTTTGGCTGGAAACAAGACAAAAAATCTAAGTAAGAAAAGCATTTTTTGCAGTGAACAATCACTAGATGTAACTCAACTATGCCTCACATTGCAAAAAACGCTTTTCTTACTTAGATTTTTTGTCTTGTTTCCAGTTGAAATATCTAAAAATTCTTAAATCAAGAAGGATTTTCTAGACAAGTATAAATTATTGTCTTGTTTTTAGAAAAAATAAGTCATGATTAAGTGAGTTTTTGCTTAAAACAAGCAAAATAATCTTATTTCAAGCAGAAAACTAGATAATTTTGCTTAGCCCTTTGGCAGATTATTTTGCTAGTTTTAAGCAAAAACTCACTTAATTATTTTTTTCTGAAAATGTTTTCTAGAAAATCCTTCTTAATTTGAGAATTTTTAGATATTTTGGCTTGAAACAAGACAAAAAATCTAAGTAAGAAAAGCAGTTTTTTGCAGTGTGAGGCATAGTTGAGTTACATCTAGTGATTGTTCACTGCAAAAAATGCTTTTCTTACTTAGATTTTTTGTCTTGTTTCAAGCCAAAATATCTAAAAATTCTCAAATTAAGAAGGATTTTCTAGACAAGTAAAAATCATTGTCTTGTTTTCAGAAAAAATAAGTCATAATTAAGTGAGTTTTTGCTTAAAACAAGCAATAATCTCCCAATGGGGTGAGCAAAATAATCTAGTTTTCAGCTTGAAATATGACTATTTTGCTTGTTTTAAGCAAAAACTCACTTAATGATGGCTTATTTTTTCTGAAAACAAGACAATAATTTACACTTGTTTAGAAAATCTTTCTTGATTTAAGAATTTTTAGATATTTTGGCTTGAAACAAGACAAGAAAAGCTTTTTTTGCAGTGCAAACTATTATTTTTAACCAACTGGTGGTGCAAAATAACTATCACTAACATTTGACAACGAACACCGAACATTTCAGAAAAAAGCACGCTATTGGGTTAAAAAACAATAGATGCACTATTCAAATTTTTGGTTGCAGTGTCATATTTAGGCTGTTTTTCTAAATGATAAACTGATGGTAGAAAAGTGGAGCAAGGCTGAAATGGCTTAATGTTTGCACTGGATGTTGATGAATGATAACTGAAGGTAATGGCATATCGCTCCAACAGGCAGAGAACCTGAGACGCAGGCAAACATGCAGATCTAGTGTGTTTATGTTAGAGCTGTAGTCCATAAGACAACATGGCACGTCGCATGCAAACTAGCTCATCTCATACATCAGGACGGCTCAGGTTACCATTCACAAACATCTGATACTGTCCTGGAGATTTACAAATCAGGTCGCTGATTCAGGACCAGTGTTACTTTTCAAAGTAATGCGTTACAATGTTGCGTTACTCCCTTAAAAAGTAACTAATTATGTTATTTAGTTACTTTTTATGGACAGTATTGCGTTATGTTACTTTTGCGTTACTTTTTAAATCTGGGCAGGGCTTGCTTGTTTGTTTTTAATATAAAAACATTAGATTCTTAGCAAATGTAAAAGCCCTTTCACACCAAAATGAAATGAAGTGAATAAGCCTAAGACTAAAGGAAAATTAAATTGATGTCTGTACAGTAGAACTGTAGGAAAAGAAAGTTCAACACTCTTCAGCAATGAGAGAAAAAGCACAAATGTTAGTTAATATAAAGTACACTGCAAAAAATGCTTTTCTTACTTAGATTTATTGTCTTGTTTCCAGCCAAAATATCTAAATATTCTTAAATCAGGAAGAAGTTTCTATACCAGTAAAAAATTATTGTCTTGTTTTCAGTAAAAATAAGTCAAAATTAAGTGAGTTTTTGCTTAAAACAAACAAAATAATCTGCCAATGAGGTAAGCAAAATTATCTAGCTTTCTGCTTGAAATAAGATTATTTTGCTCACCCCATTTGCAGATTATTTTGCTTGTTTTAAGCAAAAACTACTTCATTTGGACATCATTTTGCTAAAAACAAGACAATAATTTTGCCTTCTCAAGAAAATCCTTCTTGATTTAAGAAATTTTAGATATTCTGGCTGGAGACAAGACAATAAATCCAAGTAAGAAAAGCATTTTTTGCAGTGTAAGTTTTGCTTATTAGTACACTGCAAAAAATGCTTTTCTAGCTAAGATTTTTTGTCTTGTTTCCAGCCAAAATATCTAAAAATTCTTAAATCAAGTAGGATTTTCTAGACAAGTAAAAATTGTCTTGTTTTTTTTTGAAAACAAGACAATTTGAAATACTTTTTCAATTTGAAATACAATTTGAAATAAGATTATTTTGCTCACCCCATTGGCAGATTATTTTGCTTGTTCTAAGCAAAAACTCACTTAATTTTGACTTGTTTTTTTCCTGAAAACAAGAAAATAATTATTTACTTGTCTAGAAAATCCTTCTTGATTTAAGAATTGTTTGATATTTTGGCTGGAAACAAGACAAAAAATAATAAGAACAGTATTTTTGCAGTGTACGCTTGAATTGGATCAAAGGTCAGCAGCAAAGTCATTGGTTAATAAAATGGGATTAAATACATAAAGAAAACAACTCAGATATTTTCTTGGAAATGAAAAAGTAATGCGTTACTTTACTAGTTACTTGAAAAAAGTCATATTATTGCGTAACTTGAGTTACTTGTAATGCATTACCCCCAACACTCTTCAGGACCTGGATGCATTTGTGAATAAACCAGGAATGCTTTTCTTTTTTCCTCCACTGAGGAATTTTGACTTTATAGACTCTAAAATCCATTTGTTGAAACGGCTGCTTCATTATTGATCCAAAAATCACAATTATTAAGCCGCTTCTGCTGTTCTAGGACAATGAAAGGAATCAATATTGAGTTCTTTCGGAAGCAATTATTATGAAACATAAGAACTGTTGGATCTCATTATTCCTGAAGGCGTTTCTGATCATTGCAGTTCAGAGCGGTGAGTCAACATTAGACTCACGCATATGGGATACGAACCCACAGTACAAATGAGATCTGTTAAATCTCAGTTGTTTCTCGTGGACAGCAATAAATGCACCTCACATAAATGCAGTGTTTCTCTTTAAGATGATCTTTCACTGTGTTACACAATAAAAGTCTGTTTTAAGATTTTTAAGGAGAAACATCTGAGACTGAACTGATACACTGCACAAAAAAAAAAAAAAGGCTTATCTTATTTAGTATTTCTGTCTTGTTTCTAGTCAAAATATCTAAAAATTCTTACATTAAGATGCATTTACTAGATAAGCAAAATGACATAATATATTTAGTATTTTTTCCAGGTGAAAAAGACTAAATTAAGGGCAATTTGCTTAAAAGAAGTAAAATTACCTGCCAGTGGGGTAAGTAAAATACTCTTGATTTATAATAATAGTTTACTTAGTCCACTAGCAGATAATTTTACATTTCCCAGTGCTTTTTGCTTAAAATATATTATAACATTTTGCTTTTGTATTTTTAGATATGTTGACTAGAAACAAGAAAATACTAAGTAAGATAAGTCTTTTTTTTTTCAGCGTACTTAAAGGGATAGTACACTGCAAAAAATGCTTTACTTACTTAGATTTTTTGTCTTGTTTCCAGCAAAAGTATCTAAAAATTCTTAAATCAAGAACAAATTTCTAGACAAGCAACAATTATTGTCTTATTTTCAGAAAAAAGAAGTCAAAATTAAGTGAGTTTTTGCTTGAAACAAGCATATAATCTGCCAATAGGGTAAGCAAAATAATCTTATAAATAATCTTATTTCAAGCCGAAAACAAGATTATTTTTCTTACCCCATTGGCAGATTATTTTGCTTGTTTCAAGCAAAAACTCACTTCATTTTGACTTCTTTTTACTGAAAACAAGACAATAATTTTTACTTGTCTAGAAATTCGTTCTTGATTTAAGAATTTTTAGATATTTTGGCTGGAAACAAGACAAAAATCTAAGTAAGAAAATATTTTTTTTGCAGTGCAATGCTTAATTTTGTTCAGTCTGTGATGTAAAATGGTCACACTAGCAATTAAAGAAAAAAGAAACACTTAAACAAAACATGGTCAGGTCAAACTGTATGAAGAATTTTTGGGTATAATATGTCACAGTTCACTTTATTTTGTTCCTTTACTGCACCCACTAGTAAAAAAATATCAAAAATGATATCTGATGTCTGAATAATTGTTGGTTTGACTGTATTAACAAAATGTTGATGAATTGATGAGTTATTCATCATTTTTATAAATTCAACTATTATTTGCTCTTGTGGACTATATGCAAATGTCTTTTGTGTGAAATATCTTATTCAGGTCAGTACTAAATAAAAAAATAACATGTATTTTATATGATCCCTCTTACTCTGGTAAAATAATGAACATTTGGCAGAAACTTTTGACCATTCCACAGATAAAAAAGAAAGCCATACAGGATTAAAATGACATGAGAGTGAATAAATGATGATAGATTTGACCTTTTTGCTGGACTATGTCTTTAAATGAAAGATGTTTATTGAAAAACAACTGATTCTAAAATAAAATGAAACAAATCTAATACTGACTGACCTGAAGTATGCTCCAAATTAAGTTCATATTTGGGGATTGCAGAACAAATCTGTGAATCCCAATGCCAAATCTCCTCCTGAGTGAGTTTCAAACTTTGCTTAAATGTTAAATGCGGGAATGGATGTTATTCTAAATTACTTCGCAATGGTTGTGAAAACGAAACATGCATGCCAGATCAACCCATTTTATACTGCTATTTTGATTGGAAAAATATGCAGACTTAAAAGATACACAAATATGTGACCCTGGACGACAAAACCAGTCTTAAGTTGCATGGTTACATTTGTAGCAATAGCCAAAAATACACACTGCAAAAAATGCTTTTCTTACTTAGATTTTTTGTCTTGTTTCAAGCCAAAATATCTAAAAATTCTCAAATTAAAAAGGATTTTCTACACAAGTAAAAATTATTGTCTTGTTTTCAGAAAAACTAAGTCATAATTAAGTGAGTTTTTGCTTAAAACAAGCAATAATCTGCCAGTGGGGTAAGCAAAATTATCTAGTTTTCTGCTTGAAATAAGATTATTTTGCTCACCCCATTGGCAGATTATTGCTTGTTTTAAGCAAAAACTCACTTAATTATGACTTATTTTTTCTGAAAACAAGACAATCATTTTTACTTGTCTAGAAAATATTTCTTGATTTAAGAATTTTTAGATATTTCGACTGGAAACAAGACAAAAAATCTAAGTAAGAAAAGCATTTTTTTTGCAGTGCATGGTACGGGTCAAAATGATCGATTTTACTTTTATGTACATTTCCTACCGTAAATATATAAAAATGTAACTTTTGATTAGTAATATGCATTGCTAAGGGCTTCATTTGGACAACTTTAAAGGCGATTTTCTCAATATTTAGATTTTTTTGCACCCTCAGATTGCAGATATTCAAACAGTTGTATTTCGAACAAATATTGTCCGATCCTAACAAACCATACATCAATGCAAAGCTTATTTATTCAGCTTTCAGATGATGCATAAATCTCAATTTCGAAAAACGGACACTTAAGACTGGTTTTGTGGTCCAGGGTCACATATGGTTGTCACTCTCATAAATAACTATCGAGTGCACCGAATGAAATCAAACACTCAGTAGAGCAGCGACAATATTTTTAGCAGCAGTGCGGCTTTTAATAAACGTCAAATGTTTCCTCACATCACCGAGCTTGAGTTATGCTGAAACTGCCATCTGGCGTTTTGAAGCATGTCACCTGACACACAGCGAGTCTATTAATCAATCAAAGTTCAATTAAAGAAAGCTATAACTTAAATGTCACAGGGGCTGGTGTGACAAAGGGAATCTTGTGTGTCTTTGTGTGCGTTGGAGGTAAAAATGACTCAGCTGGTTTGGATGTTTGGGGTTTGCGGGAACAGGAAGGGCAGGAATTCTGCATCGCTGTGGGGAAGGAAAACCTTGCCAGAACCAGGTATGTGGCTGTGTCCATGGCAGCCAGAGTTTGTGTGAATGTTTTCGAATGAGAGTGTTTATATGTGTGTGTGTGTGCGTGTGCCAACTCAAAGTGTGTATTTCACACACTCAGAATGTTTATTGATGTTTCTGGGTCCATGCATGTGTGCGTGTGTGAGCGAAAGTAGGTAATTTTTTATACTCTGTTTGTTTCAGCCCCTCCACAAAAATGCTGCATTCTGATTGGATCATTAATTTTATGATTCACCCATTATGATGGCAACACACCCACACACACATCTGCATATTAAAGAAGTCGTCTGAGGACAACGGTGTGTGAATGTGGCCTTTGATGATCTGAATGTCACAGTGATTAATACTCCCAACATAAAAGAGCACCAACAAACAATTATGCCAAATAAAAGCATTTTTCTGAAACAGATGTGAAATAAAGAAAGTCAAGATGAACTATGTGTGTTTGCGAAGTCTCTTACTTGACCAGCGCAAGTCGTCTTCCACTTTGCAAGTCTTCAGTGCAGGAGTGTCAATCTGATCTGGCCATAATGCTACAACAAAAATATATATATATACAAAATTAATCACTAGTCATTTATTCATGTGCATACAGTGTTTTTGTACATTTATCAAACCAAAATATACATTAACACAATAAAAAAGTTTAAACTAAACATATTTTTAAAAAACTGTTCCGATATTATTCAGCATCTTTTTACTGATATTTATGTATCTGCTCCTAAATGTAAGCTAATAAAAAATAAACTTTTTATTTATATGCAGCAATATAATAATCCATAATAATACACTGGAATGTATCAAAACTAATTATATGCAAACCAAACCAAAATATGCAATAATTTAAAAAAAATAAAAAAATTATAATAATAATTATATATATATATATATAAATAATGTAAGAATTATAATAATTTTTGATTAAAATTAATAAAATTCTTAATTTTATTATTTTTTCCATTTATATGTGAACTAAACCAAAATATGCACAAAACGCACACACACATATATATATATATGTATATATATATATACTAATTTTGTTACTTAGTTACTTTTTATGGCAAGTAATGCCATAAAAAAAATAATAAATAAAAAAATATTACTTTTGCGTTACTTTTTAAATCTGGGCAGGGTTTGCTTGTTTGTGTTTAATATATATATATAAATAATGTAAGAATTATAATACTTTTTTATTAAAATTAATAAAATTCTTCATTTTATTATTTTTTTTCCATTTATATGCAAACCAAACCAAAATATCTGTCAATTAAAAATAATATATATATATATATATATATATATATATATATATATATAAAATGTAAGAATTATAATACTTTTTTATTAAAATTAATAAAATTCTTCATTTTATTTTTTTTTTTCAATTTATATGTAAACTAAACCAAAATATGCATATAATTGGATCCACAAAGGTCAGCAGCAAAGTCATTGGTTAATAAAATGGAATTAAATGCATAAAGGAAACAAAAGTAACCCAGATATTTTGTTGTAAATGAAAAAGTAATGTTACTTGCGTTACTTGAAAAAAATAATCTGATTACGTAACTTGTAATGCGTATACACTGTATATGTGTGTATAAATTGTTGATTATAATTAATAAAATTATCCATTTTATTATTTTTTTTCTATCTGTATTTAAACCAAACTGAAATATGCATTAATTAAAAAATAATATATATATATATAGACTTTAAATCAATTCACAGAATGAACAGTTGATTCATGGAAAAACGCCATTTTTGTATAAGTGTAAACCAGAGATGCTGCTGCTTTTTAATTACATCTTGGCAGCGAAATCATCATTAATATACAGTGCTTATTAGATATGCCGCCCAGCCCTGTGAGTTTGTGTTTGTAGGATTGCGACACAATGAATTTGTCCACACTTGTTCAAAATGAAAGAGCTGCTAGTGTTTTCATCAAAGGTGCCGAGAAAAACAAACATGAAATCTTATGCTAGTGTCACATTACACACACACACACACACATGTATGTGTGTGTGTGTGAGTAGATAACTCTGAAATTTTTCTGTTTTGCTGACGAGCCAAGAAAAGTATCAGTGTGTCACGAGGAATGATATTTTGGGTGTCTGTTAAAGGTATGATTATCACAGATCTTATCTTGAGCGTGTGACGCCTGCGTGTGTGTATGATCCGAACGCTTTAAAACACTCCGTCAGCATTAAAACGCAGCTGTCTCACACGTACACACACAACACGAGTCTAAAATAAGATACTTTGGGAATTATAGAGTGTGTGTGTGTGGCATAGTGCACTGAACTGCCAAATTGACATGCAAATAAATCCTGTTTGCTCTCAGACCGAGATGAGATAGTTGTTACAAGCTAATCGTTGCGACAAACACACATACGCGTATGAGACGTGAGACGAATTGGACTTTTACATTTTCGGGGAAAAACGTGAGTGGTGCTTGTCCATGCAAAACACAGTGTGTGTTCCAGTCCAAGACAAAAGCTTGGGTGCATTTCAATGGAAGTCTATGGGATTTTTCAAATTTGAAGTATCATTCACGTCTGTAATGCCAGGGTTCAGCACTTTTGAAGGTTAGGAGTTCAAATAAATCTTAAATCAAGGAGGATTTTCTAGACAAGTAACAATTATTGTCTTGTTTTCAGGAAAAAAAAGTCAAAATTAAGTGAGTTTTTGCTTAAAACAAGCAAAATAATCTGCCAATGGGGAAAATAATCTTATTTCAAGATGAATGATAGATTATTTTGCTCACCCCATTGGCAGATTATTTTGCTTGTTTCAAGCAAAAACTCACTTAATTTTAACATATTTTGTCTGAAAACAAGACAATCATTTTTACTTGTCTAGAAAATCCTTCTTGATTTAAGAATTTTTAGATATTTTAGCTGGAAACAAGACAACAAATCTAAGTAAGAAAAGCATTTTTTGCAGTGTGGTGATGCTCGTCTTAGCAAACACACTGCAAAAAATGCTTTTCTAGCTTAGATTTTTTGTCTTGTTTCCAGGCGAAATATCTAAAAATTCTTAAATCAAGAATTATTTTCTAGACAAGTACACGTTAATGTCTTGTTTTCAGAAAAAAGAAGTTCAAATTAAGTGAGTTTTTGCTTGAAACAAGCAAAATAATCTGCCAATGGGGTGAGCAAAATAATCTAGTCTTCTGCTTGAAATAAGATTATTTTGCTTGTTTCAACCAAAACCTCACTTAATTTTGACTTCTTTTTTCTGAAAACAAGACAATAATTTTTACTTGTCTAGAAAATCCTTGTTGATTTAAGAATTTTTAGACATTTTGTCTAGAAACAAGACAAAAAATCTTAGCTAGAAAAGCATTTTTTGCAGTGTGTGTTCTAGTCCAAGACAAAAGCTTGGGTGCATTTCAATGCAAGTCTATGGGATTTTTAACATTTGAAGTATCACTCATGTCTGTAACGCCAGGGTTCAACAGTTTTGAAGGTTAGGAGCTCGAATAAATCCTGAGAAACTGTAGTAGTGATGCTCGTCTTAGCAAACACACTGCAAAAAATGCTTTTCTAGCTTAGATTTTTTGTCTTGTTTCCAGGCGAAATATCTAAAAATTCTTAAATCAAGAATTATTTTCTAGACAAGTACACGTTAATGTCTTGTTTTCAAAAAAAAGAAGTTCAAATTAAGTGAGTTTTTGCTTGAAACAAGCAAAATAATCTGCCAATGGGGTAAACAAAATAATCTATCATTCATCTTGAAATAAGATTATTTTGCTCACCCCATTAGCAGATTATTTTGCTTGTTTCAACCAAAACCTCACTTAATTTTGACTTGTTTTTTCTGAAAACAAGACAATAATTTTTACTTGTCTAGAAAATCCTTGTTGATTTAAGAATTTTTAGACATTTTGTCTAGAAACAAGACAAAAAATCTTAGCTAGAAAAGCATTTTTTGCAGTGTGTGTTCTAGTCCAAGACAAAAGCTTGGGTGCATTTCAATGCAAGTCTATGGGATTTTTAACATTTGAAGTATCACTCATGTCTGTAACGCCAGGATTCAACAGTTTTGAAGGTTAGGAGCTCGAATAAATCCTGAGAAATTGTAGTAGTGATGCTCGTCTTAGCAAACACACTGCAAAAAATGCTTTTCTATCTTAGATTTTTTGTCTTATTTCCAGGCGAAATATCTAAAAATTCTTAAATCAAGAATTATTTTCTAGACAAGTACACATTAATGTCTTGTTTTCAAAAAAAAGAAGTTCAAATTAAGTGAGTTTTTGCTTGAAACAAGCAAAATAATCTGCCAATGGGGTAAACAAAATAATCTATCATTCATCTTGAAATAAGATTATTTTGCTCACCCCATTGGCAGATTATTTTGCTTGTTTCAACCAAAACCTCACTTAATTTTGACTTGTTTTTTCTGAAAACAAGACAATAATTTTTACTTGTCTAGAAAATCCTTGTTGATTTAAGAATTTTTAGACATTTTGTCTAGAAACAAGACAAAAAAATCAGCTAGAAAAGCATTTTTTGCAGTGTGTGTTCTAGTCCAAGACAAAAGCTTGGGTGCATTTCAATGCAAGTCTATGGGATTTTTAACATTTAAAGTATCACTCATGTCTGTAACGCCAGGGTTCAACAGTTTTGAAGGTTAGGAGCTCGAATAAATCCCGTGCAATAGCAGTAGTGATGCTCGTCTTAGCAAACGCCACTAACACGCTGATCTCAGCCTCTCTCTCTCTCTGGTTTTCGCCGCACAATGATAAATTCTTCAGTATAAATGCTCTTATTCAGGCCACAGCTGGTGCTTCTGCTGAAAATAAACATCTCAGTCAAATATTTTGATTGGCTGATACACAACGTCAATAACAGACAGATTTCTGCCACTATTAAAGCAGCATGTCACAGAAACAGTCTGAGCAGTACAATATGTGAGATTCGTGCATCTCTGAGCGGACTAATGTTGGGGAGAAGTGAACTAAACTTAACTTAAATACATTTATCAGCAGTAGTACAGTAACTTTTGGCTATATGTTTTCAAATAACAGCAGTGTTGCATGATTGAACTATAAATCTGTTTGTTCTAGTGAATCAGAATTTCTGTTAAATGATTCATTGATCGAATAAACGATTTTCTGGTTCACTGAAATATCCTGTTGTGATGTGAAAGATGGTGATTAATGGTGTTTAGCCCTCAGTTACATACATTTTTCATTGTTTTAATGTTATTAGTTGATTATGTCATCCTAATTGACCTCATTTACTGTTCAGATTAAAAAAACTATTTAAAATACTGCCTTTTTAAACACTATGACTGTGGACAGAAGAGAATAGAGAGTAAAAGTGAGATAGAGAGGGTGTATAACGCTGAGTGGAAATGCAGGCTTTCCTCAGAACCAGCAAAAACAAACACAACCACCATGAAGTCTGGTTTTCCCGTCAGATCTTTTGCCACACCTCCTTAAAACGCTCAAGCGCTCTCTGAAGTCCATGCACAAGTCTAGTCGACTCAAACCAAATAAGGAAAATGCTTGACAAAAGTCCATTAAGATTTTTGCATGACAATAAAGCACATTTACATCCATCCTCACACTGTAATGTCATCTAGACATACACAAAATTAGTCAAAAGGGTCCATTTTTTTAAATTGAGATTTATGTATCATCTGAAAGTTGAATAAATAGGACAATATTTGAAAATCTGCAATCTGAGGGTGCAAAAATATTAAATATTGAGAAAATCACCTTTAAAGTTGTCCAAATGAAGTTCTTAGCCATGCATATTACTAATCGAAAATTAAGTTTGGATATATTTAAGGTAGGAAATGTTCAAAATGTCTTCATGGAACTTGATCTTTACTTAATATCCTAATCATTTTTGGCATAAAAGAAAAATCGATAATTCTGACCCATACAATGTATTTTTGGCTATTGCTACAAATATACCTGTGCTATTTTAGACTGGTTTTGTGCTCCAGTGTCACAAATGTTATGTTTATACATAAAAAATTTAAATAATATAAAAATGTAAAATAAAAACATTATATGTTTTAATTAATATAAAATATAACATAATATACAATTTTATATTAATCTATTTTAAAATGATTTAATGTTATATTTATATTTATATTTAATACATTTATATAAAATATGACTATTTAAACATATTTAAATAATTATACATAAATCCATAAATTCATTTATAGACAAATTAATATAAATTCTAATATATATATATATATATATATATATGATATAAAACATCATATTTGCATAATTAATATAATAGCTTGATTAAACATATTTAAATAGATATAAATCCATAAATGAATTTATAGATTCATTAAAATAAATTAATCTAGAAATTAACATAATTAATAAATTGTACATATTTTATAATGAGAACTATTTTTAAATATTTAATAAAGCATTTAATTAATATAATTCATTAAATTAATATAATTCATTAAAAAATGAATCACATTTGTTTATACATAATTTTATATTAATCCATTTTAAAATGATTTAATGTTATATTTATATTTAATACATTTATACATTTACAAAAAATTTGACTATTTAAACATATTTAAATAATTATACATAAATCCATAAATTAATTTATAGACAAATTAATATAAATTCTAATATATATATATATATTATAAAACATCATATTTGTATACTTAATATAATAGCATGATTATTTAAACATATTTAAATAATAAGATATAAATCCATACATTAATTTATAGATTAATTCACTAAAATAAATTAATAACTATTAAAACAATAATAACTATTTTTAAATATTGAATAAAGCATTTAATTAATATAATTAATAAAAAAAATGATATTAGTATAAAAACACGATTATTTTAAAAATAAAATATATACTTTTTCTTTTCAAGTCAATGCCTACATGCAGTTTTAGTCAGGAAATGTCATAAAAATGTTAACAATGCAAAAAAAAAAGAAAAAAAAAAGTAATGACCTTAAAGTACACTTCCTTGTCCTTATGCAAAATAACAAACCTTTTGCAGACATATTTGATGTGCGTGTCTGTCCGCAGCGTGTGGGATATGCATGAGCGCATGAATAAACACAACACTCCTCCCGCATCTCTGTGCTTTAATTCTCTTCATTAAACTCCGCATTTTCATCCGTTTATTCCTCGTTGGTTTTATTTCTGTCTAAAGCGTGTCGCTGCATGTTAACTAAAGCCAACTTTAATTCGCCTCCCTGCTTCAGCGGCATGACAATAGGTGTGTGTGTGTGTGTGTGTTTTTGTGGCAGCGCACTGTGTGCTTTGACAAATCTGTTTAAGTATGAACCATGTCTGTGTTTGTGCTCTGAATTTTGTAACTTAATATCTGTTTACAGTCATCAACAATCTGCTAACCTCAAGACTCCAGGATGATGCAATCAACACCACACACACACACACACACACACACACACACACACACACACACACACACACACACACACACACACACACAGAGTTTGCATCATTCAGGTGGAATGAGAGACCATCTAATTACTCTGTGATGAGTGTGATAAATCAGATTAAACATGTCTATCTTACACATGTCTATGCCACACAAAGCTGTCTGCCTGAATGTGTGTGTGTCGAGATTTAGGCATAAAGATGAAGTTTATGAGACGCGAGAGACAGCCAGCCAGAGAGACAGTGCCTTGAGGTGAGAGATAACTATGCTAATATCAGACATAACAGTGAGGTTTTGATGCATCGCACACTCACAGGCCTACAGCAGTGACAGACACATAGTCTCCCGACAGCTAAAGCTCTGTTAATGTGTTATGTCTGCTTCAGATCTGTGTGTGTGTGTGTGTGTGTCTGTGTGTGTGTGTGTAAGTCGGCAGACTTGGTCTCTGACAGCGCCGTGAAAACATAATTCCTGCCCTAATCCACCTGCATATATGGATACTAGATGCGCTTTACCAGATCAAGCACTCTCCTGACGCGATACGCATAAATCTCCTATTCTTCTTGCGATGAGCTCTGGATGAGTCACAGCTTTGGTTTTGCAGGAATGCTTGTGTAAGCGTCCACCCTTTAGAAATCAGGGCAAACTGATGGAGGAATTTACCAAAAACCCCAAACAAAAACACCAGAGAAACCATCAGTGCCTCTGTTTCACTGGCTTATTGTGGATAAACTGCTCATGAATAATGAAGGTTACGAAAGTAACCGTACTTTTATGGATTCCGGTTGACCATTACATCATGTCCCAACCAGAAACAGGTTATTTAGTTTTTAAGGCCCTGCAAAACAACAAAATTATATATATATATATTAGTGCTGTCAAATGATTAATCGCAATTAATCGCATCCAAAATAAAAGTTTATGTTTACATACTATATGTGTGTTTACTCTGTAATGTCCCAACCAGAAACAAGTTATTTATTTTTTTAAAGCCCTGTAAAACAACAAAATTATATATATATATATATATATATACTAGTGCTGTCAAACGATTAATCGCAATTAATCGCATCCAAAATAAAAGTTTATGTTTACATACTATATGTGTGTTTACTCTGTAATGTCCCAACCAGAAACAAGTTATTTATTTTTTTAAAGCCCTGTAAAACAACAAAATTATATATATATATATATATATATATATATATATTAGTACTGTCAAACGATTAATCGCAATTAATCGCATCCAAAATAAAAGTTTATGTTTACATACTATGTGTGTTTACTCTGTAATGTCCCAACCAGAAACAAGTTATTTATTTTTTTAAAGCCCTGTAAAACAACAAAATTATATATATATATATATATATATATATTAGTGCTGTCAAACGATTAATCGCAATTAATCGCATCCAAAATAAAAGTTTGTTTACATACTATATGTGTGTTTACTCTGTAATTTCCCAACCAGAAACAAGTTATTTATTTTTTTAAAGCCCTGTAAAACAACAAAATTATATATATATATATATATATATATTAGTACTGTCAAACGATTAATCGCAATTAATCGCATCCAAAATAAAAGTTTGTTTACATACTATATGTGTGTTTACTCTGTAATGTCCCAACCAGAAACAAGTTATTTATTTTTTTAAAGCCCTGTAAAACAACAAAATTATATATATATATATATATATATATATTAGTGCTGTCAAACGATTAATCGCAATTAATCGCATCCAAAATAAAAGTTTGTTTACATACTATATGTGTGTTTACTCTGTAATTTCCCAACCAGAAACAAGTTATTTATTTTTTTAAAGCCCTGTAAAACAACAAAATTATATATATATATATATATATATATATATTAGTACTGTCAAACGATTAATCGCAATTAATCGCATCCAAAATAAAAGTTTGTTTACATACTATATGTGTGTTTACTCTGTAATGTCCCAACCAGAAACAAGTTATTTATTTTTTTAAAGCCCTGTAAAACAACAAAATTATATATATATATATATATATATATATATATACTAGTGCTGTCAAATGATTTATTGCAATTAATCGCATCCAAAATAAAAGTTTATGTTTATATACTATATGTGTGTTTACTCTGTAACGTCCCAACCAGAAACAAGTTATTTTGTTTTTTAAAGCCCTGTAAAACAACAAAATTATATATATATATACTAGTGCTGTCAAACGATTAATCGCAATTAATCGCATCCAAAATAAAAGTTTTTGTTTACATAATATATGTGTGAGTACTGTGTATATTTATTATTCATTATTATTATTATTATTTTTATTATTATTATTGAATGTGTTTTACACACAACAATTACATATTAACACCAAATCATTATATTATTGAGCATTAAAGCAGCATATTAGAATGATTTCTGAAGGATCATGTGACACTGAACACTGTAAAAATCAGCTTTGTCATCACAAAAATAAATTACATTTTAAAGTATATTAAAACAAAAATAGCTTTTTTAACTAGTAATAATATTTTAGAATTTTTGCTTTTGCCCTGGTGAGACTTATTAGCAGTAGAAAAAAATGCTTAAATGCTTTTAAAAAATGTTTTTATATTTTTTAGTATTTAAATATTGTTTTCAGGAAATGCACCTCATGAAGTTGCTTGAATTGCTCAGTAGTCACACATAATTCTGATACTGTGTTATTTAAAACCGAAAATAAGACTAGAACCAATGAGATTTGAATGTGGGCAGAGCTAAATGACAGAAATAGAAACTAAGTGACTGACAAAGTGAATGCTGCACACAGCATCTGGTTTTGACACGCTCTCAGAACTTACGAAGTTACAGTAGTACTGGATAAATGTATAGGTTTAGCTTTGATTATGGATTTGCGAACGGTGAAAAGAATGAAATGAAGATGAAAGAACTGCAGCGGGACGTGATTTAACCATCGGGAGCTTTTTGATCGATCGCAGAGCGATGTGAGTCACGACTGCTTAGATAATCGTAAACACACGCCAACTCTGTTTGAGTTTTTACAAAATATGAGCGATTCTGCCTACACTACAGATGCCGTGAGCAAACAAGAACAAATAAAAAAGGAGAAACTGTTTAACCAAACGACAAAATCAAAGCTGCTTGATATATATATATATAATTTCAACTGTGTATCCAACTTGGAAACGGAGAGAAGTGAGGTCGAACTAAATAAAACTGGTTGACGCTCATGATCTCAGATTGAAATGTGAGTCAGATGAGTGTAAACAGCTCTTTTGAAATGCGAGTGATTCAGTGAGCAGTGAGCAAACAGAAATGAATAAAAGCAGCGCATTTCAGCGACACACACACATTACGGCGTATGAGAACGGGTGGGGTGTGAAATCTGCCTGGGTGTGTATGTCTATTTGAAAATAGAAAGAGGGACTGCCGCATATGGGCCTTTGCGAGCGTGAGAGTTTTGCTGGTCTGCTAGCAGACATCATGCTCAAAGGTCTTTACATGCATCTGAGAACGTATCCTCACCCACTATCACACAGAGATGGAGAGGGGCTGCTAGATTCCAGATGTCGAGGTGCGAGTTGTTGTGACGAGTCTGAATGTCTGACTCGAGCAAAACACATACACTGGATCTGTAGGGCATCCAGGGACAAAACACGCACCTGGTATCGGTGTGGTGCTGGAGGGGCTGTAATGGGTCTGGTGGGAGCGGGCGGTCCCGTTGCCGGGGTTCATCCTCAGACTGGCCCTCTGGTAACGCTCGATGTCACTCAGGCGATCGGTGAACTGCTTATGAGGGTCGTCCGGCTTCATGCGGTGACCTGCAGTGAGACGGAGATAAATGCAATGGGTTACTAAGCAATATTCCACTATGAACCAGAACATTTCATTTTCAATTTCTGTCGCAAACGTTTGCAGTAAACATACTGCAATTAAAAGCTGAAACGTGAAAGTTCAGTGAATATTGTAAAAACACATACACTACCATTCAAAAGTTTTTCATTTGATTAAAGATGCAGTAAAAACAGCAAAATAGATATATTTAAATTTTTTTTTTTATTTATTCCTGTGATGCAAAGCTGATTTTTTCAGCATCGTTACTCCAGTCTTAAGTGTCATGTGATTTTTTATTTGATTCAAAATACAGTAAAATTAGCAAAATTTTGAAATATTATTAAAATTTCAAATAACTGTTTTCTATTTGAATATATTTTAAAATGTAATTTATTTCTGTGATGCAAAGCTGATTTTTTCTATTAGAATATATTTTAACATGTAATTTATTTCTGTGATGCAAAGCTGATTTTTCAGCATCGTTACTCCAGTCTTCAGTGTCACGTTATTTTTTTTTATTTCATTTAAAATACAGTAAAATTAGCAATATTATTACATTTTCAAATAACTGTTTTCTATTAGAATATATTTAAAAATGTAATTTATTTCTGTGATGCAAAGCTGAATTTTCAGCATCGTTACTCCAGTCTTCAGTGTCATGTGATTTTTTTTATTTGATTTAAAATACAGTAAAATTAGCAATATTATTACATTTTCAAATAACTGTTTTCTATTAGAATATATTTTAAAATGTAATTTATTTCTGTGATGCAAAGCTGATTTTTCAGCATCGTTACTCCAGTCTTCAGTGTCACGTGATTTTTTTAATTTGATTTAAAATACAGTAAAATTAGCAAAATTGTGAAATATTATTAAAATTTCAAATAACTGTTTTCTATTAGAATATATTTTAAAATGTAATTTATTTCTGTGATGCAAAGCTGAATTTGCAGCATCGTTACTCCAGTCTTTAGTGTCACATGATTTTTTTTATTTGATTTAAAATACAGTAAAATTAGCAAGATTGTGAAATATTATTAAAAATTCAAATAACTGTTTTCTATTTGAATATATTTTAAAATGTAATTTATTTCTGTGATGCAAAGCTGATTTTTCAGCATCGTTACTCCAGTCTTCAGTGTCACATGATCCTTCAGAAATCATTATAATATACTGATTTGCTGCTCAGGAAACATTTTTGATTATTAGCAATGTCGTCAAGTCATTTCTTAATATTATCAATGTTGAAAACATTGTACTGCTTAATATTTTTGTGGGAACTGTGATACTTTTTTCAGGATTCTTTGAAATTTAAATTTGATGTAGTATTATAAATGTCTTTACTGTGACATTTGCTATGTTCCTGTTGAATAAAATTATGAATTTAATGTTTTAAAAAATAAAATATTACTGACCCCACACTTTCAAATGGTATAATGCAATAATAATAATAATAATAATAATAATAATAATAATTAAATAATATATTTTTAAAATGAAAGATTAACTGAAGTGACTAAAGTAACTGACATTATGCTACAAAATCAGTAAATAGAGTGCAAACTCCATATATGTAACAATGAGAAATAAAATAGCTCAATTTCCATAATACAAGCTTTTCATAAAATTTGTTAAAAAAAGGACAGATTTTCATACAACAATAAAAATAAACACACTAAAACACAGCATCCTAATTGACTTATGGAAACTGTTTTGCATTGCTTCGCATAGACGGCAAGTCGCACAGGAGCAAATGCACTCGCAAACGATCCTAATAAAGTTTGACATCAGTGTTTCACAAAGCTAACAACATCATGTTCTAATAAGCATAAAAATACACAAATATTGGGTAAAGAGGGTCTGGAAAAGAGCTTATGGCTTTCAGACAGAGCTGTGCACTCAGTCGTGACTCACGTAATGCTTGATGATCCACAGAGGAAATCACCAAGAAAAACCTTGCTCTGAATGTGCGAGTGTGTGTGGGCTTATCACAGACAATAAGTTGCAATAGCCATTATAGACACACACACACACACACACACACACACACACACACACATCATCATCATACGTGCAGTCTGCTCAGCTCTAATGGACGAGTTTAATGTGACTATCAGTGGCGTGTGTGAGGAACATGTGAACATTTTGTGGTTTTTAATGTGGAGTAATGGCTGTATTTGAATATTTTATTCAGATATAGAGGGATAACAGACGCTGTGATATGGATTTTGTGTGTTCTTGCCCTCTCTTTCACCCAAGGGCAATACATCACTCCAGGTTTTTTGCACCCCTGGGGTAATATGTCTGTCAGTTTATCGCTCCCTCCATTTGTTGCTGCTTTCTCCCTTTCTGATCAGATTTGAATGGTAAACAGCCATTTTTTGCACTTTTTTAGGTACAAAACAACTATTTTAGCGTGGAACGCAAATAAAAACTTTTGTTTGCCAACTTTTTAGATGTTTCTCCTGTTAAAAGGACTGCAGAAATCTCATAAGCGCCGTCAAACTTCAATTAAACTTCTCATCAAATGATCCAAGTCCATTGTCTCGGTGTCTATTTTCATTTCTCTCAACACATTTCAGTTAAAAATCTTGTTTCCAGACGAAATATCTAAAAATTCTTAAATCAAGAATTATTTTCTAGACAAGTACACGTTAATGTCTTGTTTTTTTTAACTTTTGCGATGGTTATGCCTGTTATTTACACTATTTTTAACATTTTCTACCCTCGAAAATGGAGACTTTGAAAACTTTGCATCTCATTGCACAGAAATTGTTTCAAAAACGCAGTAAAATACCAGAGTAGACGAAGATCTTTTTTTTTTAAACGCCACTTTAAAGTAAAAATGCTTTACACTAGTTTTGTTTTACAATGCATAACTTTTGCGATGGTTACGCCTGTTATTTACACTATTTTTAACATTTTCTACCCTCGAAAACGGAGACTTTGAAAACTTTGCATCTCATTGGACAGAGATTGTTTCTAAAACGCAATGAAAACGGCAGAATAGACGAAGATCATTTTCTTTTTTAAACGCCACTTCAAAGTAAAAAAATCTGAAACAAAGCACTGCAAAAAATGCTTTTCTAGCTTAGATTTTTTGTCTTGTTTCCAGCCAAAATATCAAAAAATTCTTAAATCAAGAATTATTTTCTAAACAAGTACACGTTAATGTCTTGTTTTCAGAAAAAAGTGAGGTTTTGGTTGAAACAAGCTAAATAATCTGCCACTGGGGTAAGAAAAATAATATAGTTTTCTGCTTGAAATAAGATTATTTTGCTTGTTTCAACCAAAACCTCACTTAATTTTGACTTCTTTTTTCTGAAAACAAGACAATAATTTGTACTTGTCTAGAAAATCCTTCTTGATTTAAGAATATTTAGATATTTTGTCTAGAAACAAGACAAAAAACATGCTAGAAAAGCATTTTTTGCAGTGAGTTCATGCTTAAAATGCAAAACAACTGATATCTCTCCATTGCGGCTTCAGCCACCAAATGAATGCATAGTTATAAACAATTCATTTTCGTCACTATTGTGTGGCACGCTGTATATTTTCTTAATGCAGTTTGAAAAGTTATACCCTTTCTGTTCAGGCGCTAGCGTGGGCAGTTTCTGTCCTGGATGGTTGTGGGGTCAAACCCTACATCTGCCCTTCCTACATTCACCCTGTCTGAATTATTATGGATGAATGAATATTTCATAGGTAAGGGGCACTTAGACAGGAATGTTGACTTTTTGTGCGAATGATATCATAACCACAGGACACACACAGACACACTAATTAATAATAAGTGGATCCCTTTCATACGCACACATACACGCACATGTCATGGGGTAATGGTTTTGGATGAACTCAACACAACTATGCATGTACTGTAATACAATAAAGTCCTACATGCTATGAAACTCGCATCTTGAAGATGTAATCATAACAGTGTACAAAAATGATTACAGGTGTCACATTTTCGTCATGAGACCAGGTAGGCCATTTTAGCAAAAGTAGTGGGTGTTTATCAGATTATAAGAGGTTTAGATTTTTTTTTAGAAATATATGACAAATATACAGTAAATATATTAAATATAAATTAATGTTAAAACACAATACAATTTAATGTAATCTTTATTTGAGGTAAGTTTTATTTATTTATTGTTTACATTTAATTTCAGAACTGTTTTTAACTTTTAGGTACAACATATTTTAATTGAATCATTATTTAAGTTTTTACAAATTAAATTAATACAAGTTCAGATTGTGTATTTACAATGGTAAAGTGGCTGACAATAATAATAATGATAATGTAATGTAATAATAATAATAATGTAGTTGAACAGTGGTACTTGGAGAGCCAAATATTTTCAGAGGCGGTACTTAGAATAAAAAGTTTGAGAACCACTGATTTAGAAAAAGTATCGGTTCTTTAATTAATCAATGTTTTTGAACGAATCAGTTGAGTAACTGATTCCATTTCCACTCAATAAGAAAGCTACTTGATTCGTTTCTGAATGAATCATTTGAAATAATGATTCACTGAATTGGAATGGACAGTAACTTGTCGCCACCTACTGGCAAAACAATGAAACTGGCAGAAAAATTTACTAAATATACACTAATGATGTTAAGATTAAATAATTAGAAAAGATTGTTTCTAAAACGCAGTGAAAATGCCAGTGTAGACGAAGATCACTTTCATTTAAAAATTTCTGATAACTATTTTAAAATGCACTAGTCTAAACAGGGCCTTAGGCTACGTTTACACTAGTTTTGTTTTGAAATGCATAACTTTTGCTATGGTTATGCCTGTTGTTCACACGATTTTGGCATTTTCTAAACGGAGACTTTGAAAACTTTGCATCTCATTGGACAGAGATTGTTTCAAAAACGCAGTAAAATGCCAGAGTAGACGAAGATCATTTTCTTTTTTAAATGCTGCTTTAAAGTAAAAACGCTGTACACTAGTTTTGTTTTGAAATGCATAACTTTTGCTATGGTTATGCCTGCTGTTTACACTATTTTTAGCGTTTTCTACCCTCAAAACAGAGACTTTGAAAACTTTGCATCTCATTGGACAGAGATTGTTTCTAAAACAGTGAAAATGCCAGAGTAGACGAAGATCATTTTAATAAATTTTTTTTTTGATAACTATTTTAAAACGCTCTAACAGGGCCTTAGGTTACGTTTACACTAGTTTTGTTTTGAAATGCATAACTTTTGCGATGGTTATGCCTGTTGTTTACACTATTTTTAGCATTTTCTACCCTCGAAAATGGAGACTTTGAAAACTTTGCATCTCACTGGACAGAGATTGTTTCAAAAACAGTGAAAATGCCAGAGTAGACGAAGACCATTTTCTTTTTTAAAAGCCACTTTAAAGAAAAATGCTTTACACTAGTTTTGTTTTAAAATGCATAACTTTTGCGATGGTTATGCCTGCTGTTTACACTATTTTGCCGTTTCTACCCTCGAAAATGGAGACTTTAAAAACTTTGCATCTCATTGGACAGAAATTGTTTCTAAACGCAGTAAAATGCCAGTGTAGACGAAGATCATTTTTTTTAAACGCTGCTTTAAAGTAAAAACGCACTAGTCTAAACAGGGCCTTAACCTACGTTTACACTAGTTTTGTTTCGAAATGCATAACTTTTATGCCTGTTATTGACACTATTTTGCTGTTTTCTACCCTCGAAACAGAGACTTTGAAGCTTTGCATCTCATTGGACAGAGATTGTTTCTAAAACGCAGTGAAAACGCCAGTGTAGACGATGCAACGCTGTTTTAAAACAAAAAAGCACTAGCATAAACTAGGCCTTAGTTGGCTTGAACTAATGACTTGAGTTAAAAATGCAGCCAAAGATAAAAGATAAAAAACATAAACGATTAGCTCACTTTTCAATCCTTTTCTTCGGCAGTCGTGACAATTGCAATGAACTAAATTTAAAAGACCGACTGCTATTTTCCCTATAAATTTAGTATAAAAGCAACTACGAACGACGAAACTTGTCATCTTGACCCATTTGGGACACGTCCTGCTCTATTTTAGCGTTACTTAAAGTTTCTTCGGCACTCTTACACAGTGTAAAACCATCCTGCCCAATAAATACTGTGATATAAACAGTACAGCCATCGTCATCGCTCATTCGAGTCCGTACTTTCTGCGAGAGGAGTGTGTACACAGAGGCCCTCTCAGCACACTTTCGGCTCTCATACTCACACTGATCAACTGATACGCCCAGCTTCCTTCCTTTCCTCCCTCTCTTCATTCTCTCTCTCTAACGATGAAAAGAAAGAAACATATGTTCCCTTTTGGACTGACAGAACACAGGCTCTTTTTCTGTGCTGTCGGGGTGTGTGTGTGCATTTGGGCAGGGCTGAAACTCCACATTCGCTGTGGAGGGCCAGACGTGTCGCGGCGGGCACACTGTAAATATTTGTACGGGTGTCTATAAATGGGGTTGATAGGCACTTGATAACGTTGTGAAATCGATCCACGCAGACTGAGGGTAAAGCGTGCTTTAGCTCGAACGACTGAAGAAGGTTTAGGGATGTGGAAAATAAGCAGGCTCTGATGGATTTTGCTGGGTTTTCTAACATTCCTGTGCCTAATTTGTAGAAAATTTTGAAATAAATAAAATAAAAATCATAAACTGAGACTCTTAATGATACACTATTTTTTATTTTTTTATTTTTTAAAAAAGAAACTAGAGTTTTTTTTTTTTTTTTTTTTTTAATTTAGCTTTTTGGAGTATTTTTTTACATGTCAATGCCATTTCAGTCCTTCTGCATGAAAATCTAATGTTTAATTCAATGTTTTTACATGCCGCTTCTTATTTACTAGCAAGTGACCTTTTCTTTCAGCAAAAAAATTCAGAAATAAATAAACTAAAATAAAGTTATAAAATAAAAATCATAAACTGAGACTCTTAATGATACACAATTTTTTATTTTTGTATTTTTTAAAAAAGAAACTAGAGTTTTTTTTTTTTTTAATTTAGCTTTTTGGAGTATTTTTTTTACAAGTCAATGCCATTTCAGTCCTTCTGCATGAAAATCTAATGTTTAATTCAATGTTTTTACATGCCGCTTCTTATTTACTAGCAAGTGACCTTTTCTTTCAGCAAAAAAAATTCAGAATAAAATAAAATAAAGTTATAAAATAAAAATCATAAACTAAGACTCAATGATACTCTATTTTTAATTTATTTTTATTTTTTTAAAAAAATAAACCAGAGGTTTTTTTTTATTTATTTAGCTTTTTGGAGTATTTTTTTACAAGTCAATGCCACTTCAGTCCTTCTGCATGAAAATCTAATGTTTAATTCAATGTTTTTAAATGCCGCTTCTTATTTACTAGCAAGTGACCTTTTCTTTCAGCAAAAAAAAATCAGAAATAAATAAAATAAAATAAAGTTATAAAATAAAAATCATAAACTGAGACTCTTAATGATACACTATTTTTTATTTTTTTAATTTTTAAAAAAGAAACAGAATTTTTTTTTTTTTTTTTTTTTTAGCTTTTTGGAGTATTTTTATATAATTTACAAGTCAATGCCATTTCAGTCCTTCTGCATGAAAATCTAATGTTTAATTCAATGTTTTTACATGCTGCTTCTTATTTACTAGCAAGTGACCTTTTCTTTCAGCAAAAAAAGTGGCATTAGATTATTTTTTTAATGCAATTCTGAAGAAATCGTAAGAATACTTTTGATCTTTGGCAGAAAACTTTAAGTTAACTTTTTAACTTTTTAACTTTTTTGAATGTTTTTTTTTCTGCTCACCAAGTCTGCATTTATTTGATCCAAAGTACAGCAAAACAAATAGTTTTACAATTTAAAATAACTGTTTTCTATTTGAATATATTTAAAAATGTAATTTATTCCTATTCTGATTTTAAAGCTGAATTTTAGCATCATTACTCCAGTGATCCTTTGGGAATCGTTCTAATATTCTGATTTGCTGTTTAAAATATATATATATATATATATATATATATATATAAAAAAGTTGAGAAGAATTTTTTCAGGTTACTTTAATGAATATAAAGTTCAGACGAACAGCATTTATCTGAAATACAATGATTTTGTAACATTAGAAATGTCTTTAGCATTTTTTGATCAATTTAAAGCATTGTTAATTTTTGCTAATTCAGCTAAATTTTAAAAAAAAAAGAGAGAGAAAAAAAAAAAAATATATATATATACTGACTCCAAGCTTTCGAACGGTATCATGCATAATGTTACAAAAGCTTTTTATTTCAGATAAATGCTGATCTTTGGATCTTTTTATTCATCAAAGAATCCTGAAAAAACATACTCATCTGTTGACTTTTTTGCATAAAATTACCAACCACAGCACTTTTTGTTTTTACACGCCATTTTCAAACAATTCCAAAGCCGGAAAAGGTCAAATAAACCTTTTAAATTTACTTTTATTTTTATTATTATGTTGAAAAAAGTCGAGAAGAATTTTTTCAGGTTACTTTGATGAATATAAAGTTCAGACGAACAGCATTTATCTGAAATACAATGCTTTTGTAACATTATAAATGTCTTTATCATCTTTTGATCAATTTAAAGCATTGTTAATTTTTGCTAATTTTGCTAAATTAAAAAAAAAAAAAGAAAGAGAAAAAACGGTATCGTGCATAATGTTACAAAAGCTTTTTATTTCAGATAAATGCTGATCTTTGGATCTTTTTATTCATCAAAGAATGCTGAAAAAAAAAAAACATACTCATCTTTTGATTTTTTTGCATTAAATTACCAACCACAGCACTTTTTGTTTTTATAAACAATTCTAAAGCCAGAAAACGTCAAATAAACTTTTTAAATTTATTTATTATTATTATTATTATGTTGAAAAAGTCGAGAAGAATATTTCCAGTTTACTTTGATGAATATAAAGTTCAGACGAACAGCATTTATCTGAAATACAATGCTTTTGCAACATTATAAATGTCTTTATCATCTTTTGATCAATTTAAAGCATTGCTAATTTTTGCTAATTTTGCTAAATAAAAAAAAAAAAAAAAGAAAGAGAAAAAAATATATATACTGACTCCAAGCTTTTGAACGGTATCGTGCATAATGTTACAAAAGCTTTTTATTTCAGATAAATGCTGATCTTTGGATCTTTTTATTCATCAAAGGAACCTGAAAAAAAAAAAAAAAACATACTCATCTTTTGATTTTTTTGCATTAAATTACCAACCACAGCACTTTTTGTTTTTACAAACAATTCTAAAGCCAGAAAACGTCAAATAAACTTTTTAAATGTATTTTTTACCACCTTACATCTTGTAAATGTAACTTTTAGGGAGACCCATGAAATCCTAAAATGCAACTAAGATTTTGCATGGCCTGTCTGAGGATGAGACTGTCTGAAATTTTGAATTTTGTCTGAAAATGCATTGTGAAGCAGCTCTATATGACTTGAAATGTCTGAATAACGCAGAGCTCCACCTATCCTTCTCCCCACCGCTGTAGCTGACAGTTGGTGAGAGTGAGTTTTAGCGTAAGTCAGGTGTAGAAACCGAGGCCTCAGATGAAAAGTGTGCTTCCGTAATAACGAACGCTGGAGACGTTACTACATCTGCTAAGGTCGCTGCACCTGCCTTCCTTTTTGAAACATCCTAAACTCGGTCTCTCTCCATCTGAAAGTCGTTGTG
This sequence comes from Cirrhinus molitorella, assembly GCA_033026305.1. Lineage (NCBI taxonomy): Eukaryota > Metazoa > Chordata > Actinopteri > Cypriniformes > Cyprinidae > Cirrhinus > Cirrhinus molitorella. The sequence continues at coordinate 38,977,039 of CM065126.1, forward strand.
ATGTCAGGCCAGTGCGTGACCAATCCCATCAGCCCATAACAGGAAGTGGGTTTGTGCCAGTGAAGTGTGTTGGGCGGTAAACTGAAATCCTGAACAGAGCCTCTATTCAACCTCAAACTGCACACTGCACTGAGATTTTCTATTTTGCACCTCACATATTCAGGATATCAAAAGTGTAGCAGAAGATAAATCTTTCTGCAGCACTACTAATACAGTATTTGTAACACAGGTAATACTGAATTTGGTACGTGCCTGTCATACTGATTTGGGATATGTGTGGAAATGTGGTCAAAATGCCTGTCTTGGCAAGGTATTAATGTAAACACAGTCGGTTATGTCTTAAGAGAATGTAAACAGACGGGACAGAAAATCTGGATGTGTGTCAAAATATTTGATCTGTGCATTGGATATCACAGTGTAAGTGCATAAAAATAGACCTGCCACTGTATATTATGTTGATATGAATAAAAAACTAATGCTTAATGCTTTTGGATGGGTATCTTTAGTAAGTTTAACACCCCCTTCAGTTGAACATGAACACAAAGATAGGCCAAAAAATAAAAATTAGGAAAAAAATGAGTTGTTTTAATTAAATTATACATCAGTTTTTGAACAGGATTGTTGTTTTTTTTAAGAAGACTCTTTTGCTCACCAAGCTTGCATTTATTTGATCCAAAGTACAGCAAAAAACAGCAACACTTGTGAAATATTTTTTTAGAATAAAAATAACAGTTTTCTATTTTAATATTTTTAAATGTAATATATTCCTGTGAGTTCAAAGCTGAAGTCACATGATCCTTTAGAAATCATTCTAATATTCTGATTTGCTGCTTGAAAAACATTTATTATTATTACTATTATTATTATTATGTTGAAAACAGCTGAGTAGAATTTTTATTCAGGATTTTTTGATAAAAAAAAACTTCAGAAGAACAGCATTTATCTGAAATATCTTTTGCAATGTCTTTATCATCAGATTTAATCAATAATAAATAAAAAAATAAACAATAATTATATTAAAAAAAACAAGTAAGTTACAAATGCTTTTTATTTCAGCTAAATGCTGATCTTTGAATTTTTTAATTAATCAAAGAAAAAAGAAAAACTGAAAAAATGAAGGATCATTTGACATTGAAGACTGGAGTAATGATGCTGAAAATTTAGCTTTGCATCACAGGAATAAATTACATTTTAAAATATATTAAAATAAAACACAGTTTTTTTAAATAGCAAAAATATTTAAAAATGTGACTGCTTTTGTACTTTAAATCAAATAAATGCATGCTTGGTGATTTAAAAAAAAAACATTAAAAATCTTACTGTTCAAAAACTTTTGACCTTCTAAGTGTACATACTTTAAAATTAAAAACAAAACATCTGTAGTGGTTGAGGCATGTGAAAATCATATAAACAATTCCTAAAGCCCCGGTCACAAGGGAATAAAGAGTTTCTTTTATCTCTAATCCTTGATTCATTCTCCAGGGCAAGTTGGAGCAGGTGAGATAAAGAAAGACCCTTCAATAGTGCCCATATCCATCAGACAAAACAGCAGCCAGAGGCAGTCACCCACCGCTTTGTGTTTTCTACGTCTGTGTTGTTACGCCTTCTTTGCTTTTCCTGTTCATGTCTAATGCAAAAAAGAGCATGAAACACAAAAAGGGCGTAACAGCACACATGTGTGTTTGCGGCTTTTCGGTGAGAAGTTACATATGTGTTTATACATGATTCAAATATATATTTGTGACCCTGGACGACAAAACTTAAGTCGCTGGGGTATATTTATAGCAATAGCCAAAAATACACAGTATGGGTCAAAATTATTGATTTTACTTTTATGCCAAAAATCATGTTCCATGAAGATATTTAGCAAATTTCCTACTGTAAATATATCAAAACTTAATTTTTGATTAGTAGTATGCATTGCTAAGAACTTTAAAGGTGATTTTCTCAACATTTTGTTTTTTTACACCCTCAGATTTTCAAATCATTGTATCTCGGTGAAATATTGCCCTATCCTAACAAACCATACATCCATGGAAAGCTTATTTTTGTGGTCCGGGGTCACATATATGATGTTGTTTGATTAATGTGAATGTGAAATATATTTTTGAGCTTCTTCATTGTCTAGATCTAGATAAAGCAACGGGTTCATCGTTCTCATACTATGTAATTTCCTAATTTTTATGACTTCCCTCTGTGTAAAATTAGTAGGTGCGTCCAAACCCTTTTGAGCGGCAGTGCTATTGTATGCATATGTGCATGCACCTGCATATGTGTGGTTTGGTGTTTGGTTGGTTTTGGTTGACCTAGTTGTAACTCAAACCAAGAAACCCTTCTGACCCAGATGATGTGACATGTGCATGCATCTGACAGAGTGTCCTGCTGTCTGTTCGCGGCTGGAATGCACTGAAATCGAACGCCTGGAGTTTATAGGACAAAGAAAGAGCGCACTTTGTCTAAAGAGCGTGATTTAGGAGCGGATTCCCCTGCCAAACTAATGAAATTCAAACGCAACTGAGCTTCGGCGTGAGGAATTTCAACCCGGCTCTTTAAAACGCGCCGCTCTCAGCAGAGACGGACCGTCTGAGGGCTTTATTTGAGATTATTCTGGAAGATGGAGTGGAAATTAGGGAGGAGATGACAGAGAATGGCGCAGAGGTGTTCTGATGAGAACTGCTAGAGGTGTTAAAGGGCAGGAAGAGACCCTTGACTTCAAAACGCAAGCGCCTACGCGTATTTGTGCGAGTGACAGGATTTGACGCAACTGCAGCTTGCAGGAGTGTGAGAACTGAGATATATCTGTCCTGCAGATTAGGTTTCAGTCTTATAGTTCACACACGCAAATGTTTACTTCGCCATCTAAATGAGGACATAACGGACTATATATATATGTAAAGGTTATATGTATTGTCTGATTATCGTTTCTTTTTCTAATTCTAGAACCTTAAAACCATAACATTAAAAAAACACCTTTTTAGAATATATATAGATATATATATATATATAATACATTATATTAATCCATTTATTTGTATCTAATTTAAATATAATATATATAATTATAATAATAATGAATAATAATATAATATTAAAAAATAAAAATGCATTAAAATACATTCAATTATATAAATCAAACACATTTTATATAAAAGTAATTTATTTTTATGTATATAATTTAATAATTTTTTTTGTTTACTTCGCCATCTAAATGAGGACATAACAGACTATATATATGTAAAGGTTATATGTATTGTCTGATTATCGTTTCTTTTTCTAATTCTAGAACCTTAAAACCATAACATTAAAAAAACACCTTTTTAGAATATATATATATATATATATATATATAATACATTATATTAATCCATTTATTTGTATCTAATTTAAATATAATATATATAATTATAATAATAATGAATAATAATATAATATTAAAAAATAAAAATGCATTAAAATACATTAAATTATATAAATAAAACACATTTTATATAAAAGTAATTTATTTTTTAAGTAAATAATTTAATCTTTTTTTTTTTACTTTGCCCTCTAAATGAGGACATAATAGACTTTATATATAACATTTTATATGTATAGTGCCATAGTGTATATTTTTTTATTTATTTATTTTCTTATTTATATTTCTGGAATTATCTAACCTTAAAAGAAACACTTTTGGAAAAAAAAAAATATATATTTATCATTTCTAGTATATAATTCTAATATATAATGTTTTTAAAATCTTTATTTAATTTTAATATGATATATATAATTATATATTATATTGTTGAATACATGTAATATTTATTAATAATGATTTGTATAATATAAAAAATGCATTAAAATTATATAAAACTATAAAATCATATAATTTTAAATTTATTTTTATTTATATAATTTAATATAAGTTTTTATTTATAAATATATAAATATAAATTTTAGTTTATTTTGTTTAGCATCTAAATGAGGACATACCAGACTACATACACACACACACACATATATATATATATAGTATTTTAATTCTATTTCTGTAATTATCTAACCCTAAAACCATATACCATAATTTTTTTTATTTTATTTTAAATGTCTAATATATATTTTTTTTTCCGAAACATTACATCAATATATTTATTTTATCTGATGTAAATATAATACATATAATATATATAATATTTAAAAATGTATGCAATATATATTAATAATTAGTTATATAATATTAAAAAATAAAAAATGCATTAAAATACATTAATTACATCAATAAAACATTTCATAAAAATTTTACATTTAATTTAATCATTCATAAAATAATGATAATATAGTTTTCTACATACATCAAATTTAGTTTAGTCTTGACCATTACACACCTGTTGCGTCTTTGTGTCTTTAAAACGTCCATCCGCACTAAAATACGTTGCTCAAACTGTTCAGATCAGTCTGGAAAGATCAGTGATTTCATTACAAATAAATTCAGACGCTCGTTTCTAATATTGGGATTCTTCAGAAAGATCTGTCCAGAGTGACAGACTTTCCTACATCGAATCTTATATTTAGATCTTCCCATATTTATAAATAATAGAATCTATTCTACTTCCTCTTTATCACCTCGCCATCATCGAACGAGCCAAGTTTCTGGAAATCAAACGTACGGCAGCTATGGTCAAACGTGACGTCAGAAAGCCGTGGAACGAGAAAAATTAGAGCTTGAAAAGTTACATTTTTCACGGCACAATAAAGCCTTTCATCTCAAAAGATCAAGGATAAATTGATTCCTCATGATATGACCCATTTAAAAATGCTGAAACACTACGCTCTGACAAAGAGAAAATCTGCTTTTCCCAACAAGCTCGGCATTTGTGTGTGTGTGTGTGTGTGTTACTGGAAGTCTGGGCACATCTCGCTTCTTCAATTAGGCTATTTGCAGAATTTTCCTCACTGTTAAAAATGGCAGAAAAATAAACAGATGATTCACTATAATATTCCCGTAACACTCCTCCCTCCCCTTTCTGTCTCCCTCTCCTACTCAGACGTTTATCATGGACTGTGAGGTGCTTTATTATGCCACTTTATTAAATTACTCTTTAAAGCTGCTAATGGCGTCTGCTTGGGGGAAAGAATAAACAAGGAAGTTCGAGGTGAGCCTGTAAGATGTGTGTGACTTGTGCAGACGCTTCATTCCTCTCTCAGCAGCCTTTGTCGACTTTATCCCTCAAAGAAAAGAAACTACGAGATAATGAGGGGGCAAAATCATCTGTTACAAGATGCTTTTTCTGGTATCAGCAAGGATGCACTGCGTGGGTTTCCACTGCAATGAATCGTCTGTTCATTTTTCAAAAGCATTCCATTCATTTGCCGTCCGATATTGGCTCCATTCATATTTAGCGTCAGCGGTGACGAAAGCTGCCGCTCGCCGTTAGCGTTGCTTTGAAGAAGCGCTCTTATGATGCACGGACAGCAGCATGGCTGTTAATAGCATTAGTGTGATGATGCCACCGTTAAACATGTGCAGAACACTCACACAAACACATGCAAACATGCATTTTGGCACACAGCTCGTGGAGGGCATGTAAATCTGTTAACAATATCATTTACTGTGTTATTTTTTTCTGTAAATAAAGGAGTGTGCATGCATACATTCCAAAAAGGTGTTTTTGCAGTGATGCCTTTCTTAAAAGAACCATTCTGAAACCTTTTTCAACTATAAAGAACCTTTTCTGCATTTGAAAGTTTCCATGGATGTTCAAGGGAGTGTAAGACATTTTTTGGTCCCCACATTCTTAAAAAAAAAGGTTCTTTAGAAAAAGTTTTAAATGAAGACCCACGCAATCCGACTTTTTCAAAGTGGCCATGTAAGCGATCCATACTTTTATTTTAGTTTTTGACGTCATCTGCGAAATGCAGAACTATGTATTTGTATCTATGGGTGCGGCATGCATTATTTAATGGATGACACACCTGGCAGGTGTTTTACACACACACACACACACACACACACGCACACTAATGTATGCATGTACACTCCTTTATTTACACAAACACAGAGTGATATCTGTGGAAAAATAACACAGTAAATGATATTGTTAACAGATTTACATGCCCTCTACGAGTCGTGTGCCAAAATGCAAATACGGTCGAACCCGAAAACCCTGACTACAATCTCGTCTCTTCTCTTCTCAATGAAATTTAGTCAGTTCAAAGCTTTTCTGAGCCTTTTTGCAATGACTTCTAACCAGCCAAGTGCGCATGCATCTTTAAAATGAACGCCGCTTGGTTTGACAGGTTGTTATGCAATGGCATTTATACACACTGAGAAAAAAAATTGATGTTGGATTTACTCTGAAACTATTTTTACTCAGAAACAGCAGACAACATGTTGAATTACACATGAAATGATGAGTCAGAAATTTTATTTTTCTTGCAAAACTTTCTAGGCGAGCTGCATTTATGCTATATACGCTGCAAAAAATGCTTTTCTATCTTAGATTTTTTGTCTTGTTTCCAGACGAAATATCTAAAAATTCTTAAATCAAGAATTATTTTCTAAACAAGTACATGTTAATGTCTTGTTTTCAGAAAAAAGAAGTTCAAATTAAGTGAGTTTTTGCTTGAAACAAGCAAAATAATCTGCCAATGGGGTAAGAAAAATAATCTAGTCTTCTGCTTGAAATAAGATTATTTTGCTCACCCCATTGGCAGATTATTTTGCTTGTTTCAAGCAAAAACTCACTTAATTTTGACTTCTTTTTTTTTTCTGAAAACAAGACAATAATTTTTACTTGTCTAGAAAATCCTTCTTGATTTAAGAATTTTTAGATATTTTGTCTAGAAACAAGACAAAAAATCTTAGCTAGAAAAGCATTTTTTGCATTTTTTGCATTTTTTGCAGATGCCTGTGTTTCTGTACAAACACTTACAGAAACACAGGCATCTTTTCAAGATGCCTGTGTTTCTGTAAGTGTTTGTATTGTCCAGGTAAACCTTACACTTTTTAAAAAAAAAAGGTTCCAAAAAGGTGTTTTTGCAGTGATGCCTTTCTTAAAAGAACCATTTTGAAACCTTTTTCAACTATAAAGAACCTTTTCTGCATCTGAAAGGTTCCATGGATGTTCAAGAGCCAAGAACCTTTATTTTTAAGAGTGTAAGAATTTTTTTGGTCCCCACACTCTTAAAAAAAAAAAGGTTCTTTATTTGCATCAATGAAGAACATCCATGCAACCTTTCAAATGCAGAAAAGTTTCTTTATAGCTCTTTGAATTTTTAAAATGTTCTTCAAGATGGTTATTTTAAAAAAGTGTTCACTGAAAGTTTTTCGGGGAATCAAAAATGGCTGCAAAAAAAACTTTACGAGTGCATGAGGAAAACAGATTACAAATCATACTAAATTATGGTTTTTAAATTAGAAATGCAGAAAGTTTTCTGTGGGGGTAGTGCTGAGGTTTTAGGAGATAGAATACAGTTTTTGCATTATAAAAATCATTATGTCTATGGAAAGTCCCCATGAAACATCCAAACTTAACATGCGAGTGTGTGTGGGGTCCCGTCTATCAGGTTTCTCAACTCCGCAGGTAAACATTGATGAGGTATTATTCTATTGGCAGCACTATCAAAGTACACATACAGCCTCAGTCAGCCCGTGCCTGGGGGAGAAGAGGGTGTGGTTTTTCTTATGAAAGATGCCATCAACACAACATATCTGACAAAAGCAGAATGCACACACACTCCAGTGCATATTCACACACAAACAGCAAATGAACAATGCAGTCTTCAATACTAATACTAATTAGTATTCAGCATGATAGGATAGTCAATATGCAAAAAAAAGATAGAGGATCTAAACATTACAGAATCTTATCATTTATATATTTATAACGTGTCTCATATCCTCTATCTCAAATTTGTTGAGGGTCTGAAGTAATTTCGCATACTCAACGTCTAATGCAGCCTCACCACCATAACCACGTGAAACCAAACATCATTTCACACTGCATCGCGTCTGAAGCACCTGCTCATTAGTACTAGTTGAGTGAGCGTCGGCTACAGGTACGCCAGTGTGACCCGCTCTACAGGAAACAGCTCTAAAGAGTCATTACAGGCCAAGCGATAGTCAGCCAATATGATAAATATGACATGCATGAGGAAATCTAGAATTACAGACGTAACCAAAAGGTAAACATAGCGCCGGATTGAACCAAAAGAGATTTTTGCATGCACTTTGCATTACTACGTGTCATTGCATTTTATAAAATATCAAAGCAAGTGGAATTTGCTCACGTAATGAGTTATTTTGAGGACAAAAACATGCACAGGTCACATTTTAACCCTTGAAAAGAAACATAAAAGCCTGTTTTTAGGGGCATAAATGCATTGTTTAATGCAAACACATTTTCTTTTCCCACATTTCTTATTAACAAAAATACTGCAATACAAATCTTTAAGATTCAAATCAGCATAAACGAGGTAATGCAACATATAATATATGCATACATTTAAATTTTTAAAAAGTTCAGATGCAAAAAGCCTCTAAATCCATCTGATGTCTTTTTTTAAAAAATGCATTTTTATCAGAATCCGATTTTAGATTTCTACCTAACTACCGGTACTTCTGATTGGGCCTGGGCTGGGATAAAAGTATTCGATGGACGTATAATATGTATGACGAGCATTCACCCGTTTTTGACCAAGAGGGCTTTTAGGGGGTTTTCGCATTTGAACTCTTCATATATATGTGACCCTGGATCACAAAACCAGTCATAAGGGTCATTTGAAAAAAAAAAGAGATTTATACATCATCTGAAAGCTGAATAAATCAGCTTTCCAGTGACTGGTGTATGGTTTTTTAGGATAGGGCAAAAATTGGAAAAACTATTTGAAGTCTAAAGGTGCAAAAAGATCTAAATACTGAGAAAATCTCTTTTAAAGATGTCCAGATGAAATTCTTAGCAATGCATATTACCAATCAAACATTGAGTTTTGATATAACTTACAAAATATCTCCATGGAACATGATCGATACTTAACATCCGAATGATTTTTGGCATAAAAGAAAAATCTATAAATTTGACGCACACTATGTTTTTTGGGGCTATTCCTAAAAAGTAATTAACTGAACTGATTTATAACTGAATTTATAGATCATAAAAACAATATTGCATTAAATTCAAAAGTAATATTCAAATAAATAAACGCATAACTAAATAAATATTGTTCCTAAAAGTAGGCTTTTTTTTTCTTCTTCTTGACACTCAACATTACCTTTCTAATAAGACTTTTCAGGTACGCCAGATCTAATAAAGCCGTTTCGCTTGACAAGTGCACCTGTGCTATCTTTCTTGGTTTGATACTAGTGCAATGACATTCATAAACTCGTTACAGTGCCCATTTTTGTGGGCTAGCGTAGGAACAAATGCAACAAACTGCTGCGCTGACTTACTCTTATCTCTCTCCCTCTCTCTGGTCTCCTCCTTGTTGTGGTCGCGGGCTGCATTAGCGTTATGGATCTGCACCCCTAGCAGGCGTTCAGTGCTGTGTTAATTCAGCGGCTCTAATGCGGTCAGGCACTGCTGACCCCGCTGGTCAGAAAGAGTGGCCACTTTCATTGAACCCTCTGTGTTTGCGGCTCAGAGACGCACCCTCGCTCTCTGCGCCCGAAACGGCTTAATAACACACCACAACTGACATCTGAGGTTGGCAACCATCTAGACCACGAAGGACTGTTCGCTGTTTAATATTAACACAAGCGGCTGTGCAGGTATGTATACACCCAAACACGAGAATACAAAGAGACATCGAAACCAACACTTACTCACAAAAATACACTGTACTCTTTGGGAACACACACACACAGATATATACGCAGTGGCTCTCACCGTATCATCTGCAAATGACTCATAGGTCTCTTAAAGCCATCGGTGCCCCGAAAATAGTTTAAATACTCGTCCGAATGCTCATCCCAAAATAGTATAATATCAAAACCATTACACGTATTCACCGATTTAGCAACAGCGGTGCGCAATTGCTTTAATACAGTAAGAAAAACTCCAGGAACCAACAGATTAACTAATCTGTTTTACTTGGCACGCCTTCTAAAGACTGCTCAGCCTGGTTTTTACTGCAGTAAATAACACGGTATAAAGCAGACACAAAGGAGAGACTATCTCATCTCGTATCACCTGCTCAAACACTTTCGCTCGCTAGCAAACACCACGAGAGAAATGCTTTTCTACCAGAGTTGTAATTTGCAGTCTTGCATTAAATTATACACAGATGATAAATCAGTAAAAAGGACACCTCTTTCGGATGCATGCACAAAGAAGCACGCGGCTCAAGATAAAGCACTTTATATAAAACACACTGTTTGAGCTCATGCAGAATCGTCATGCATGTCATTCAGGGGAATTCTGGGTACTCACGTCTTGGTTCTCGAGGTCCGTCCACAGTGACTTTAATAGCGCGGTGATATGTGGCGACCTGAGGCGGTCCAGTGAACACAGTGATGGTCAAAGTGAAACTCTTTCCTGAAAACGACAAAATGACAAAATGATCAGGTGCTTGAGTTGTCATATACGTGACTCTGCACAACAAAACCAGCCATAAGGCTCAATTTTTTGAAACTGAGATTTATAAACGGTGAATAAATAAGCTTTCCATTGATGCATGGTTTGTTAGCATAAGACAATATTCAGCCGAGATACAACTATTTGAAAATTTGGAAACTGCCAAAAAAAAAAATCTAAATATTGAAAAAATTGCATTTAAAGTTGTCCAAATGAAGTTCTAAGCTAATCAAAAATTAAGCTGTGATATATTTATTTATAAAATATCTTCATGGAACATGATGTTTACTTAATATCATAATGAGTTTTGACATAAAAGAAAAACACAATGTATTTTCAACCCGTGCAATGTAAATATAGCCTTAAGACTGGTTTTGTGGTCCAGGGTCACATATTATGCTAATAATAACATTTGTACTGAAAGACCTTGCAAAACAGTCGCATTTTTACTAGCCGTTGGCATCGCTGTCAATATGTTGAGTGAGATGGAGCGTAGCGGCAAGAAACAGAAAGTATATGTGGTTTAAAACAATAACAAACATTGTGGAGGCAGCAACATCCTTGTGACAAAATCCTCGTTCTTCAAATAAAATCTGCTTGATATTATATTAACCCTCAGAAAGAAAAAAGTACAAAACTGAAATGGTATCCAGTTTGAAAAGCATTATACTTTTAAAGTAGCATATGAAGAGTTGCAAAATCCATCTGACATCTTTCTATAAAAAATGCATTTTTATCAGGCTCCTATGTATAGGTTTCTATGTAAGTAGTGGTACTTCTGATTGGGCTGAGGGTGGGATTTTAGCAAGTTTGATGGATATATATGTGTTGAGAGCATTCACTCAGTATCATTAACTCATTTTTGACCAAGATGGCTTTGAACTCTTTATATATACTTTTAAATGCACCTTTAAGCTAACAATATGCATAAAAAAGGTACTTTTTTTTAGATTTTGTACCTTCGGATACCACCCCTCTGACAGCTTTGTACCTTTTTCTTTTCAGTTCTTTCGGTGGTGAAAAATGACTACATTATATAAAGTTGATTGTGCACCAGAAAAGCCTTCAGGTAAAACAGAAACTCCCTCAGGCAGCATGAAGTAAAGAGTAATGCACAATCCCAGTGAGGTGGGTCACATACAGCTGGGAGAAATGAATGAGTTTCCTCTGAAAAGAGACAGCACTACTGCTTTGATGCGCTTTCAAATGCGTTTATGATGTGGATTAGTCAGACAATGTGTTCCAGATTGTTCCCGGGACTCCGCTGTGTCTGTGTGCATGTGTGTGTGTGTGTGTGATCTCTAAATGCAATGAAGCTGCGCTTTGAGGGGGAGAAAGCCGTGGCTTGTATGAGGGCTATGAGGGTGGGGTAATTGACTGCAGAAATGAAAGGTACTTTTAATTCGCACACTGCAGCGCTTTCCACTCATCCGTCTGCAACTATTTAAAGTGTAACATTTACAGGAAAAATGTGAGTGCGAGGAGCAAGGCCAAGAGGAAAAAGACGAGAAGGAAAAGCTTGTGAAAGAATGTGAGCTATGTAAGAGGTAGGGTGTTTTTAGGTGTGTAAACAAGATGGTTTTTTAAACCTCAAATCGTTCAAGAAAAATTCTGCTGTGGGGAAATTATTTCTCTGGGAAAAAGCAATTGACTCATGCTGATATATGTACCCTTTTTTTTAATTTCCACTGTGCAATACTTAAGCTTATGTGTTTTAAATTTAAATGCGTGAGTTAGAAAATTTAAATTGTCTTTGCATGAATTAAAAAAAAAATGTTTTTTTGTGCATGATGTAAAAATATGTTGTTGGTTTTCCAACCACATGCATCTGACCACAGACAAACAGATAAACAGATTGATAGATGTGGCACCTCTGCCGCTCCTGCCCACGAAGCGCAGGTCGTTGAATCGCGCCACCTGGTTCTTCATGACGGCAGACGCGTTTCTCAGCTCCGCGGAATAATTCTCATCATTTCCCGCCATCACCGTGACCAGAGTCCCGTCAGGAACGTCACCCAGAGCCACCACCTGATAAACACACAGATCAACCCAACAAACCCTATCAACAACGCACACAAACCTCAATAAACCCCAAACCAAACAAACCCAGGTTGCAGCCCTCACAATAATTATCAATGCTTATAATATATTGACGATTACTGTTAATATTATTCTACTGATATGCACTCGAAATATTTACGAATAGCTCCGCGATGAATAGTTTCCTTAAATAGGCTATAATCAATTTTAGCTTATTTTCTCTTATGCTTTAGAAATGTATTTAAATTACGTTTGCTATAAACGCACGGTTGCGATTTATATAAACACAAAATATAAAAATATATACAATTTAGATATTAATAACAGTTTTTTTTTTGCCAAAAATAAAACATTACAAGTGGAATGCTGTTGTAGCCGTAGTTATATTATAATATTGCTAGAGGCCTATTTTCAATTAAATAACTAAATCGATTGTAAATAATAAAAATAATAATCATAATAATAATAATAATCATAATCATAATAATAATGATAATCATAGAAATAAAGAACAAAGTTTAGCCGAATAGACACTGACCTGATCATTTTGTTGTCTGATCATCTTCTGTTAATATTATCAGTCAAGCTATGCTATGATATCAGAAAAAAGTGTTTGAATTAGTCATTTAATTTCAGGTAAGTAGACTTTTTAAGTAACTTTTGTTAGTAACGAACTGGTGAGCTTGGACCGCGTAAACGATTTGACGACCCTGGTTAACCAAACGTCAGCTATTTCGCTCTATGTATAAAAAAGTCATTTTGTTTTGAACGTATTACATGTAAATATACGAGAAGTGATAAATAATGACAGAACTTACAGTTTCTTTGTACCATTTAATACGGATTCTAACGGAAAACCCTCGAAAAGCATACCGTTGCTATGGTTATCTCTTCAGGAGAGCGCGAATTTGGTTTTCTAAGCGCGTTCTGACTAACTTGTTATTTACCTGGCAAAGCCATGGGATAAGTAGCATTATAGAAATTAGTGTTTTATTTACCTTAAAAGCCACAGGAAGAGTTTTGTTGCACCTCCAGTGTGACGGCAGGACCGAGCAGAGAAAGTTGGGGCTGTCGGTGCGCACCAGCTCTCCGGCGTGATCCGCCAAAACGTCCACCACGGAGCGGCTCTCCACTGGCCGCCCGGCCCGCAGCGGACCCGGTGCGCTCATACTCGGGTTTTCGGTCACTTTGGGGCACGGGAACGAGGCGGAGGGCGGCGTGAACCGTCTGCTCGTGCTCGGGTCTACGGGAATATGCATCACAACAGATTACAAACGAGCCCCCGTGAAGAGCTCAGGCACCCAGATGGGTTAAGTAAAGAAAGTCCGTAATAGTGGACGCGGAAAACTCCTCCGTGACCGTTTAGTAACGTATCAGTGGAGACGCGCTTGAGTTTCCCACTGACTTCAGCAAAAACCAAGAAACCGCAAGCGCACGCACATTCGCTCTTGCGCTGGAAGATACAAGGAATACGCAGTAAAAGAAAAAAACACAAAACTGATACAAGTATGCTTCTCAAAGCATATGAAACTGCTCTTCTGAAGCTACTTATTAAACCGCATTTATTCCAGAGTGTGTAACGTTACATCAGGTGTGTGGATGTCGGCTCCTGGATGTCAGTTTTACTTTCAAGTCCTATCAGTCCAGAGTCTCTGAAAATAAAGTCCACGCAAAATTAATCCAGACGAGTGGCAATGAAGTCCGGTTTAGTTCTCAAATGTTCTGCTTCCAAGTAAAAATGAGTTTAGAGTTGGAAAAAAGTTTGGGGTGGTCAGGCGTAACGTTACGCGTCTGCAAAAGCTGCGCTCCGCGCTCTGCAGACAAGCGTTATTTACTCATCTCATTATAGCCTGAAGTGAGCTGCGCGCTCCGCCAATCAGCGATCAGGGCCGGGTTTAGTCGCCCAATCAGCGAGCAGAGCTGCGTTTGATGCACCCGAAGCAAAACTGAAAGCTTCTCTATTATCAGCCATATACTTAATGAACAATCAATAGGGCTAAATATTTCAATCCTCTCCTCACATGTTAGGGCACATAATGGATTAAAGGTTTAGAGTCTGCCAGGTGTAACCTTAAAAAAGCCACAGACAAAAAATTAAATATCTTTTGTGTCTGCCATTATGTTGTTTAGGCTATGTAAAAAAATTAATAATGTGTTTAGCAATCCAGGAAGTGTTCATTAACATTATTTGTCACAACACAAACACGAAACAGTAGCAAAAGCAACGTTCACACTGCAGTAACATTTAAAAACAAGTGTTTGTGCACAGAAAATGCGTTTGCAAATTATTTTTTTAATAACTAACCGTTTTGCTCTATCATAACAGAACAAGAATAATTATGCTAATGGAGTTTATAAGTCTCATACATGGTATTTAATTAGAATCTAATGAGGTCTTGTGTGGTTGACACACCCTGAGCTCACACTGTCGCCGCTAGTAGGCGCATGTGTCGTTTACAAAATAAAGCGGCGCCTCGGAAAGCGAATTAAAGCACATTAAAACTAACACTGAATGGGAGGGAAAAGGACACAGAGAGGGAGACAGACTTGAAAAAGAAAAAAAGAAAAAACAGAATCAGAAATAAAGCGATTCTCGCAGCGGTTGGACATCTGAATGAATTCATTTTTATCTGTGGAGCTCATCTTTTTTTTTTTTTTTTTTTAGTTTGCTTGTTTCTTTTGGTGGTCATTTGATGATGCACAAATGTTCTCACGCGCCTTATAAGAAACAAATTAATGTATTAACTGATTAACAAATCCTAAACGCGTTGTTTACGGTGAGTGAACTGGGAAACCAAAAGTCTTATTTCCCTACAAATGGCTCAGCTGCTAGAATAATCATGTATTTATTCACCTACAATAATTACATACATTTATACAATTTCTAAAAATGTGCATTAATAATTTAACTCGGCACGACTGAAGCATTTAGGCTAAATCCAATTAGACTTTCTGCATCTGGTCTTCAATTCGCAACACAAACTGAGTTATTAAGCTATTAACTAATATTATACAAATATTTGTAAACGTTTTCTATATAAAGCAATGTAATTTATTACAAATTAACATGTCTCATATTTCTTTACAACAGTAATTAGAATTTTGTAACAATCGATTAATTCCTAAAAGTCATTTAATGCATTGCATTCTGTTTGTTTTCGTTCTTTTATTGGCTCATCCTTTGACGGAAAGAGGGAGTGCGCTTCAGTGTTAGACTATATATGCGCAATGGGCTTGAGGTTTAGCTCTTGTTGGCAGGATTCGTGCCAGAAATCTGCGGGTTCACATGCTAAAGATGAGCTTAGTTTAAAACCAGCGTTACATGAAGAGAACTTCACATTAAAACAACAAAAACAAAACAAATACGCCTTTAATAATCAGAATTCATATACAATAATAATAAATAGAATAATAATAATAACACTTTTAAGCATAGTATTATTAATATATATATATATATAAATATATATATATAATTTTTCACTTTTTGCTGTTAAACCACTGATGTTTATTTTCATCTCCATGTGAGGAAACAATGTGAATATAGCCCAGAAGGGAAGTCACAGTCTCACCCACACCAATGGTCTAAGAGAGCAAAAAATACGCACAGAATCCTCCATCTCAAGACCATTAGCATGTTTCATCAACATCTGCTCGAAAGACCTATTGCGAAGGTGTCTTCCTCTTTCACGCCTTCCATCCGCCAGTTGCGTCGCGTTGCATTGAGTAACCTTTGTCGAAATAGATGCACATGTTGACATGTGTTGCACACAGCCTAAAACCTTTAAATAAAGTAGGATCATTTTGATTATTCACACACACACACACACACACACACACACACACACACACACACACACACACACACACACACGCAATAACCGAGTGCGCCAGTTATTATACTACTAGCAAATACTAATCGTTTCTAACAAACAATAAGAATGCATTTAAAAGTGCGTTGCTGCATCATGCCTAGGCACCCTAGACAACAAAAACAGTCATAAGGGTCCATTTGTTTTTTTTAACTGACATGTATGCATGAATAAATAAGCTTTTGTTATATTTGGCCAATGAGAAAATCGCCTTTAAAGTTGTCCAAATGAAGTTCTTAGCAAGTTTTGAGTAGGCAATTTTCAAATTATCTTCATGGAACATGAACATCTTCGTGGCATAAAAGAAAATTCGATTATTTTGACCCATGCAATGTATTTTTGGCTATCGCTACAAATATGCCCGTGCTACTTAAGACTGGTTCTTTGACTTATGTGACCTTGGACCACAAAACCAGTCATAAGGGTCAATTTTTGGAAATTGATATTTATGTATTATCTGAAAGCTGGATAAATGCACTTTCCATTAATGTATGGTTTGTTAGGATAGGACAATATTTATTCGAAATACAACTATTTGAAAATCTGGAATGTGCAAAAAAATCCAAAGATTGAGAAAATCACCTTTAAAGATGTCCAAATGAAGTTCTTAGCAATCAGAAATTAAGTTTTGATATATTTACGGTAGGAAATTTAGACAATATCTTCACAGAACATGATCTTTACTTAATATCCTAATGATTTTTGGCATAAAAAATATAATTTTGACCCACACAATGTATTTTTGGCTATTTCTGCAAATACACCCGTGCTACTTAAGACTGGTTTTGTGCTCCAGGGTCACATATGTTGTAGCCTAATAATTTTAAACGCCTGCTAAATGTCTAAATGTAAATATAAAGGTATTTTGGGGGGCGCAATCCGTCGAAGTTCGTCTCGGGCAGCGCAAATTATCCTCTGGCGCCACTAGAACAGTTTTCTAAACGCCAGTCATCTAAAAAAACTTATATACTTCCATGAAAAAAAAAAGAATAAACACAGTAACATAAATTGTTATCCTGAACACGAACGTGCCAAGAAGCCTCTCCAAACACAGGCTGGTCAGGGGTCGTTGTGCATGCATATATCGGTGATATTTCAGCATCTGTTCATTATTAATACGTGACCGCACTCGCTCAGACTGACTCCGCGCTCCTGTCATATTCAGACTCCGCGCGCAGTTTCTACGGTTACAGTCGCGCAGCAACGCGCCCTCCTTAATGACGCGCGTCCCTCTGATATGTGATCTGAGAGAGGCGCAGCTTACAGCCCGCGTCAAATGCACATCCAGTAATCAAGCGCTGAGAAATGATGTGAGCGGATACAAAGAGCCACAAGCTCGCCAAAACAGCTTGTGTTTAAATTATGAAAAATATTCCACGCACAAACACAGAGCGCACCAACATGCCATCATTCTTTAAGGGTACAATGGGGTTAAATGCCTCCAGGAGGATTTTTTTTTCTTTATTATTTTCTCCCCAAACGCCACAAAACTACAACAGCTTTTTTCTAAACTTGTTTGTCGCTATGCATTGCACAAGCACCCTGATTCATGAAGTCATTGCATGCAACGTCTAAATGTTGCTTTCGAGGTAACTTCTAGTAGTAAAACATGTTGCAGATAACGAGAATGCATGAAAATATCATGCATTTTGAGACAAAAGGGAAATATTTTGTCTGAACACTGAAAAAGGGAATCCCCCATGCATTTACAGAAAGTAAAAAAACAAATTGCCTAATATACCGTAAAGTTGCTCAGTTGCGAATGTTCTTACTTAATGAAAAAGCAATGTATTGCAAAAATTTTTTGCAAAAAAAATTCTATTGCTATGAATTTTAAAATGCTATGACAGTAAATGTGACCCTGGACCACAAAACCAGCCTCAACCAGAAATTGTGATTTATACATCTTCTGAAAGCTAAATAAATATCTTTCCATTGATGTATGGGGTTTGTTAGGATAGTACAACATTTGGCCGAGATACAACTAATTTGAAAATCTGCAATCTGAAGGTGCAAAAAAATCGAAATATTGAGAAAATCACCTTTAAAGTTGTCCAAATTAAGTTCTTACCAATGCATATTACTAATCAAAAACTAAGTTTTAATATATTTGTGGTAGGAAATCATACCTGTGCTACTTAAGATTGGTTTTGTGGTCCAGGGTCATAAATGTTATAAAAGATTAAATCTTATGATTTAAGGAAAACACCACTATGATGCATTTAATAATTAAATTATTTTAAATTGTGCATTTTTTAAACACATATCAATCATCCTACAAAGGGATAAAAATAAATAAATAAATAAACTAAAAGTTTCAGAATATAAAGGCTCCACTTGGGAGGGAGAAAAAACCCCACTGTGGCCAAAAGCATGACCAAAAAATCTTTGGTTGGCACAGGATCGATACAGTACGCCCGAACAGCAACAAATTGCCTTTCATAATTGCGAAGGAAAAGATTTATTGCAAAGGATTTGCAAAGTGGGCTTGCACGCTCCAATCACAATGGAGATTAATTTGTATTAAATGTGCAAATACTAACACTGTGCCTACTGCACAAGAAAAACACTATTTGTATGAAACACTTGAAAGGTTATGAAATGCCAAAAGTGGTTGAATAAACAGACAAAACTGGTTAACCATTTGCTGAAGTGGTTATTTAGAAGTTATTCCAAAAATATGCATTTGTTGCAAATCACTTTTGCCTCATATCTAGTCGAAATCTATAACTAGAGGCTTTTTGCTACAAGTTTCATCATAAAAACTTCAATCACAACATATTTTGATGTAAATTATGTGGTTCAGTCAAGAAGTACAGTTGAGGTCAAACGTTTACATACACCTTGCAGAGTCTGCAAAATGTTAATTATTTTACCAAAATAAGAAGGGTCATACAAATTGCACGCTATTTTTGATTTAGTACTGACCTGAATAAGATATTTTAACCTAAAATATGTTTACATATAGTCCTAAAGAAAAAATATAGTTGATTTTATAGAAATGACCCTGATCAAAAGTTTACATACACTTGAGTGTTGTGCTGTTTTTGTTTAGTGATAGTTGTTCATGAGTTCCTGAGGAACTCATATGCAACTCTTACAGAAGTTTCAAATGCTCACTGATGTGCCAGAAGGAAACACAATGCATGAAAAGCCAGGGGTGTAAACTTTTGAACTTAATGAAGATGTGTACATTTTTCTTTCTTTTTTTGCCTAAATATCATATTTTTTCATTTATTACGACTCAGAAGACAAAATAAGGTACATTTACCCTGATCTTGACTTGGTTTTTAATGCATCATGTTTCATTTTGAAGCATCAGTGAGCATTTGAACCTTCTGTAATAGTTGCATATGTCATCAGTGTGAAAAGATGGATCTCAAAATCATACAGTTATTGTTTGCAAAGGGTTCAGATACACAAAATATATAACCAAATAATATGTGGGGCCTGAAAGATTTTTCTAAAGAACAGCAGGCAGTGAACAACTATCACTAAACAAAAACAGCATTCAGATAACAACAGAGTATTAAGAATCAGGTGTATGTAAACTTTTGAACAGGGTCATTTTTATAAATTCAACTATTTTCTCTTGTAAACACTATGTGTAAACATCTTTTATGTTTAATATCTAATTCAAGTCAGTACTAAATAAAAAAAACAACATGCATTTTGTATGTGCCCTCTTTTTTGTTCAAATAATTAACATTTTGTAGATTATGCAAGGTGTATGTACATTTTTGACCTCAACTGTATATAACGTACACTATACGGGACCAAAAAAAAACACTTTTTTCAGTCCATTGCACTCTCTAAGTAGTGACAAAGATGTTAAACAGTTTACATGCCAAACTAAATTCACTCTTTATCCAATAGCAAGTCAAATGCCTCTAAGGTTAATGTTGAAAGCGTCCGCGCGCACACATACACACAAGCGAACCCACTTAGATTTCATGCAAAAGCAACATGACAATCTGAAGAGTACTGAATCTGAACAAACTTCAAAAGTCTTTAAAAAACACATTGCTCAACAAATATCTAATGGGTTCAGATGTCAATATGACACTAGGCTTCTATTATTTAAGTGAAGGCACAAAGACAATTTTGTGCATTTTTGCATTGATTGAGACCTTTATCAGCACCAAAAAGCAAACTACGCTGTAAAATTGATGTATGTAAACTTTTGAACAGGGTCATTTTTATAAATTCAACTATTTTCTGGTGTAAACATCTTTTATGTGAAATATCTAATTCAAGTCAGTACTAAATAAAAAAAACAACATGCATGCTCTTTTTTTGCTCAAATAATTAACATTTTGTAGATTATGCAAGGTGTACGTACATTTTTGACCTCAACTGTATATAACGTACACTATACGGGACCAAAAAAAACACTTTTTTCAGTCCATTGCACTCTCTAAGTAGTGACAAAGATGTTAAACAGTTTACATGCCAAACTAAATTCACTCTTTATCCAATAGCAAGTCAAATGCCTCTAAGGTTAATGTTGAAAGCGTCCGCGCGCACACATACACACAAGCGAACCCACTTAGATTTCATGCAAAAGCAACATGACAATCTGAAGAGTACTGAATCTGAACAAACTTCAAAAGTCTTTAAAAAACACATTGCTCAACAAATATCTAATGGGTTCAGATGTCAATATGACACTAGGCTTCTATTATTTAAGTGAAGGCACAAAGACAATTTTGTGCATTTTTGCATTGATTGAGACCTTTATCAGCACCAAAAAGCAAACTACGCTGTAAAATTGATGTATGTAAACTTTTGAACAGGGTCATTTTTATAAATTCAACTATTTTCTGGTGTAAACATCTTTTATGTGAAATATCTAATTCAAGTCAGTACTAAATAAAAAAAACAACATGCATGCTCTTTTTTTGCTCAAATAATTAACATTTTGTAGATTATGCAAGGTGTACGTACATTTTTGACCTCAACTGTATATAACGTACACTATACGGGACCAAAAAAAACACTTTTTTCAGTCCATTGCACTCTCTAAGTAGTAACAAAGATGTTAAACAGTTTACATGCCAAACTAAATTCACTCTTTATCCAATAGCAAGTCAAATGCCTCTAAGGTTAATGTTGAAAGCGTCCGCGCGCACACATACACACAAGCGAACCCACTTAGATTTCATGCAAAAGCAACATGACAATCTGAAGAGTACTGAATCTGAAAAACCACAAATATGTGCCCAAACATTTTGCACTGGTAAAACATTACTTTATTAGTCATCACCCCCCAAACACACACTCATGCACCCACACAGGCCTCCATACCCGCAGATAAAAATCAAATCGGGGCATAAAATGCTGACATAAGTCTGTGGATTTGCTATCTTCCCCCCTCTGTGGGCGGCAGCACATTTCTTTACGTTTACAAATTACAGAGGGAGCAAGTCTGGAAGCCGCAGAGAGCATTCCTTCCGTACAGTGTCTCCTTGTGTTTCAGCTGCGGGTTTGTCTGCCTGAGAAAGCAGCACGGATGACCTGCAGTCAACTCTAAATCTCCCGTTTACATGCTTGAATTTCAGCCCCACCTCATATCAGGTGTCCCCCATGACATCATTGCAGCGTCCTAACATCTAAAGCGCAACGCATCCTTGTGAAGTCTTCGTGATGTCATCTTTCGTTTTCATCGCATGCATGCAAATACTCGAATTCATGTGAGGGAAAATAACAGCAGCGCTCAATGCTCATATTAATAGAATATGTAAACACGCTCTCTCTAATGAAGCTTAGTTTACCGCCTTTTGTCAAATACAGTGAGGCCTGCGGTGAATGATTCACTCTAAGCTGTAATTTGTTTTATATTTTAAGTAAAGCGTGTCAGATCAAAGCATATTTCGCTGATGGATGATTCTGAATTGTTATTGCACTGAAATATTACAGATGACGCCATTCGCAACGTATATGGATGTTTTCAGAGAATGTAAACCGAACAGTTATTTTGTATTTCTGTCCAGAAGTGCTCCCTCTCTCACAGAGCGCAAAATTAAAGCCACATTTGCTCACAAGATGAACAAACTTCAAAAGTCTTTAAAAAACACATTGCTCAACAAATATCTAATGGGTTCAGATGTCAATATGACACTAGGCTTCTATTATTTAGTCTATTATTAGGCACAAAGACAATTTTGTGCATTTTTGCATTGATTGAGACCTTTATCAGCACCAAAAAGCAAAACTACGCTGTAAAATTAACATCTGACATTAACAAATTAAGCATGTCTGTTTTACAGTAAGCATTTGTAAACGGATAACGCTTAGATTGTGTGGAGAAGTTTTACGTGACATAACACCGAAAATGCATGATGAATCGTGTCATCAAAACAGTCTGTTTTTCATGGAGCATGCAGGAAGTGTTTTACAGAGAGAGATCTGAGTTAATGTTTGCGGTAGAAAAGTACAAAGATTTATTACGCTGTTAGGAGCATTGAGACTCTGACTGTCTGAGTAAAATGCCTCCCTTGAGAGATAAATCAAATGCTGTTTTATGGAGATGTGTGCAATTTCAATGTCATTTCCTCTTTCAGTTAGATTTTGGACTAACTTCACGGTGGTACAGTCGTCCTACTGGCCCCTAGAGGAGGCATGTGCATCAGTTGAAGCTTCTGAAACATCAGGCGGGAGACACAGGAAACGTCAGTAAGGTCTGATTTGCACGCATCACATACGCTATACGGCCTCCCTGGCTCTTTTAATTTGTTTAATAAGGTCCTCATAAACCTCAGCTCAATTTTGAGTTTAACAGCATTTTGATTAATCAAGTTGAATCGCAAAATGCAAATACGCAAACACCTGCAAGAACGCTCACATCCACATTCACACCCACCGAGTGACTCACTTCATTACTCTCACTGTGTCACTCTCACTGCATGTCCGACGCTGTGGCATTTCAGCTCTAATCGACAGTAATTGTGTGTTTAAGCAGTTAAACTCTATAAAAGACAGAAAAATAAAAATAGAACCCCAGCAAATCCGCAAAAAATGCTTTATCACATTTCAAATGTGCAGAGGAAGTTTACACACAGCTGCAAAACAAACCATTTAATTATAAGAGGGTGGAAAATGTGTAAACATTTACCAACATTATTGAACGCTGAGGTAAAAATAAAGAGAATAAAAAAGGCAAAGAACACACAGCAGCAGTCTACGTTTCTAAACAGTCTTGATATTACTGCAATATATATATATATATATACACACTACCGTTCAAAAATTTGGGGTCAGTAAATGTTTATTCATTCTTTTTTTTTGAAAGAAATGAATAAATTGTTACATTAATAAAAAGTGACATAATAGATTTACATTGCTAGAAAAGAGTTTGAATAAATGTTGTTCTTGAAAGAAAAAAATACAGGTTCAAAAAAAAATAAATAAATAAAACATTGGCGGCACAACTGTTTCCAAAACTGATAATTCTACTAATAATTCAGAAAATCAGAATGATTTCTGAGAGATCATGTGACAATTAAGGCTGGGAAACTGAGTAACAGCTGATGAAAAATCAGCATTGCATCACAGGAATAAATTATATGTTAAAATATATGAAAATAAAAAACATTATTTTCTATTGTAATAACATTTTGTAATATTACAGTTTATTTTCTGTATTTTTGATCAAATAAATGCAGCCTTGACTTCATTAAAAAAAATTGCAAGTCTTACTGACCCCAAACTTTTGAACGGTAGTGTATATATATATGACCCTGGGCCCTGTAAGTGTCAATTTTGATTTATACATCAATTGAAACCTGAATAAATAAGCGTTCCATTGATGTATGTTTGTTAGGAAAGAACAATATTTGGCCGAGATACAACTATTTGAAAATCTAAAATCTAAGGGTGCAAAAAAATCTAAATACTGACAAAAAATCACCTTTAAAATTGTCCAAATGAAGCTTTTAGCAATGCATATTACTAAACAAAACATACATTTACGATAGGACATTTACAAAATATCTTCATGGAACATGACCTTTACTTAATATCCAATAATTTTGACCCATACGATGTATTTTGGATTATTGCTACAAATATACCCCAGCAAGTAATGACTGGTTTTGTGGTCCAGGGCCACATATATATAAATATATTGTTGCCGTAATAAACAGCAGACTGATTTTCCCACCAAAATGTGCCTCTTTTAGCTCATATTGAAAACACTTGCCATTCCCAAGCCAAGAAGTTGCTTTCTCAGACTGTTTCAGTCTGCTCTCAGTCAAAAAGTTCTTTCATATGTGGTCAGACAATGTACAGCGTTTCATTAAAATCATGCTGTTGACCAAGCACTTTTTGCTTCTGACTGTGGTTGACCAGCAGCATTCATTTATGAGTTCACAACACATGAGAATCACCATGACTGTTGTACGTTTGTGATGTCATTCGTAGAGTCATCACCGTTCTTTAACTTCTTAAGAAGATGGAATAAAGATTTCATGACCTTAATCAACGCATTATAATTTGACCTTAAAAGGCGAGCTGTGCAATTTCCACCGAGAGCCACAAAATAGAAAAGCAAAATTATTTTCAAACAGGTTTCTTAATGAATAGTTACTTCTCCCAACGATCAAACTTGATTGGTTTTGTTAATGTAGCTGGGTTTGGCTGGTTGCGATGCTTAAACACAGAGAGCAATGCTTTGCCACAGTGTTTACAAATGGCTTATTTTTTGTGAAGTATTTATAGTCTCTCCACATTAAGCTTGGATGAAAAATAGAATATTTAAGATATTACGCACACGCCAGCACCTTTAAACCTAAAAAGATCTTTTAAATCATCTTAAGGGACAGAAAAAACCTTCTATATTTCTATATAATACATTCTGCTGGCGCACAGTTCTATTATGCGGCTCTATTTTTACAGCCGGACCGCAGTAATCCACCACCACCGCTGGGAAGTCTGACCCTCTAGGAAAACTTCAAAGCCCCTGGAAAAGACCCCCGAGCCCAGCATAGAGATGTATTTTCAGACTTGTTGGAACCAATTTGATGGAGTAAGTGAGAGACGAGTTTCAGTGGGCACACGGTGGTCCTGCCCTGACAATAGATGGATGTACGGATGTCTTAATGAGGGAGACAGAGAGAAAGAGATCCAGGGGTGACCTTGTGGCGGGGGCTAAATTTACACTCCACCCCACTGGCTCCCAAAATAAGCCACGTCCCGCTTTCAAAAATGCCCCTCGCCACAGCCGCCATAACTCAGGGCTTTCCCAAAACAAGAGCTCATGCGCCGGCAGCGTTAGGAAGTGTGTCTGCCTGCCAGCAACCGCTAGGGCTGTCCACCAGCGTCTGCTTACCACATTTTACCCGGAATACAATGCCCCTTTGTGTTTGCGTGCGGTGGGCCTTTCTCAGTCGGAACACACAGACAGAGGGAGAGAGACCGGGAGAAAGGGGGAAAAGGAAGAAAGACTAGATAGATCATTAAATCAAACAAAACAGACAGAAAGAATAAGCAGATAGATGATCGATAGATAGCTAGATGGATAGAGTGATAGATAAAAAAAAATGAAAAAGCGAACGAACAAACAAATATAGATAGATAGACAGATAGACAGATATGACAAATAGTTACTGACAGAAATAAGAATGAACGATAGATAGAACGATAGAAATCTAGAACGTTAGAACAACTGATGGAAAATGATAGATAGACATATGGACAGAATGATAGATAGAATGATGAAGTGAATGATAGAACGAACAAACAAACAGAAGAACGAATAAACAAACGAACAAATAAACAAGCAAATGATAGATTTGTAGATAGAAGAACAAACCAAATGATAGATAGATGGATAGATGGATCGATGGATAGATAGTGAATGATGGAACACACAGAAGAACAAACCAAACAAACTATAGATAGATAGATAGATAGATAGATAGATAGATAGATGATAGATAGATAGATAGATAGATAGATGATAGATAGATAGATAGATAGATAGATAGACGATAGACAGATAGATAGATAGACAGATCAAACAATGATAGATAGATAGATAGATAGATAGACAGACAGACAGACAGACAGACAGACAGACAGACAGACAGACAAATAGATAGATAGATAGACAGACAGACAGACAGACAGACAGATAGATAGATAGATAGATAGATAGATAGACAGACCAAACAATGATAGATAGATAGATAGATAGATAGATAGATAGATAGATAGACGATAGACAGATAGATAGATAGACAGATCAAACAATGATAGATAGATAGATAGATAGACAGACAGACAGACAGACAGACAGACAGACAGACAGACAGACAGACAGACAGACAAATAGATAGATAGATAGATAGATAGACAGACAGACAGACAGACAGACAGACAGACAGACAAATAGATAGATAGATAGATAGATAGACAGACAGACAGACAGACAGACAGACAGACAGACAGACAGACAGACAGACCAAACAATGATAGATGATAGATAGATAGATAGATAGATAGACAGATAGATAGATAGACCAAACAATGATAGATAGATAGACAGACAGACAGACAGACAGATAGACAGATAGATAGATAGACAGACTAAACAATGATAGATAGATAGATAGATATTGTTAGATTCAAAAAGGACATTTAAAAACAAGAGGAAAACAAAAGCTGTGCAGAAAAGAAAAATGAAACTGTGATATAGTGTTAGAAGAGAAAGAGGAGAAATGGTGTGAGATATAGGGGACCTTTCATGTGGTCTCCTGCGGAATGCTGTCATTCATTCCCGCCTGCAACAAAAGCCACATGTTTATCTTTTTTCTTTTTTTTTTTGTTCAGACGAAGCACTCTATCTCGCGAGCGTCTGAGAGGGAGGAGATATGCTGTATATGAAAGGAATGAGGGAATTAAAAAAGTAGGTCGACATAAAACAGAGGAATTCATCAAAACAGCACGCTTGTCGGAGCATGTGCACACGAGTGTGTGCGGTCAACACTCATGATTATGTTGATGCAGATTTTGTAGCGCTGCAGTGTGTAATATGGTGCATAATACACCAAGGTCACGGGTTCGATTCCCGGAGAACGGATGAACTGATGAAATGCAAATTTCTGCCTGTATAGTCTTTGAGTTGTCACCAAGCTCTCGTCTGGCGTGTTTGTAAACTCAGTCCCGATGCTGGAAGGTGTCGTTCTGTGCTGTTATTTGAGCTAATCAATCCAAGAGCATGTAAAGTCTCTGCCATTGCGTTGATTAAAGACAAAGCTCTAAAACGAGCTCGTTAACAGACTTGCTGCATGTTTAATCACTCATAAGGGCCTCGCCAAGTTTGACTTCCTATCGGTGGCCCGTAAATAAAAAAGATAAGAGTGTTTTCACGCTGCTGAGCTCATGTTTGCTGGCAAATGTAAAAATAATGAACCTTTAATACATTACAACATTACTAATCATTTAAAGCAACAACTTATAAATCATACACTGAATTAAAAATGACTTGCCAGCTGGTCTGTGACCTCATCACGAAATGCAACATAATAAATAAGGTAAAGATAATGAGCGATTCAAATCAAAGACACATACTAAAGAAAACATCTGCTGCGAATAAATATTTCTTGCATTAGGGCACCAAATGACAATATGAAAAATAGCTAGTATAACAAAAAGGAAAATAATTCACTATAATTATAATTATTCAATTATTTTTATACAATAAATATAATATGGTATAGTATATTATAATACATTTTAAATCATAACTAGATAAAAACAAGTTTGCCAAGACATACTTTAAGTTGGCTTGAGAAAGCCAGACCAGAAAGTTTTAAAAAGTTTATGACGTTTGAAAAGTATAAAACGTTTAAGAAGTTTTAAAAAAGGTTAAGGTTTTTGAAGTTTAAAGCAGTTTTAAAATCTTAATGGTAGATAGATAGATAGATAGATAGATAGATAGACAGATAAATGATAGCATGTCACTAGTATGTTGCTAGCATGATTAGCAAGTTTGCTAACATGTTGTTAACACATTTCTAGCATGATTAGCATTTTGCTAGCATGATTAGCAAGTTACTAGCATTTTGTTAGCATGCCACTACCATGATTTTAGCATATTTCTAGCATGACTAGCATGTCACTAACATGATAAGCAAGTTACTAACATGTTGTTAGCATGATTAACATGTGACTAGCATGTTGCTAGCATGATTCTAGCATTATTAGCATGTTACTAGCATGTTTTTAGCATGATCAGCCAGCCGCTAGCATGTTGTTAGCATAAGCTGCATGTTGTTTGCATGTTTCTATCATGATTAGCAAGTTGCTAGCATGTTTCTAGGATGATTTGCAATATTCTATCATGTTCCTAGCTTATTAAATTGCTAACATGTTTCTAGCATGATTAACATTTGTTACTAGTATTATTGTGAAGTTACTAGCATGTTGTTAGCATGATTAGCAAGTTACTAGCATGTTTCTAGCATGACTAACAAGTTGATAGTGTTGCTAGCATGTTTAGCAAGTTTGCTAGCATTGATCTAGCATGACTAGCAAGTTGATAGTATGTTGTTATGTTTTAGCATTATTAGAAAGTTGCTAGCATGATTAACAATTTACTAACATGTTTATAACATGATTAGCCAGTTGCTAACATATTTTAGCAAGTGACTAGCATGTTGTTAGCATGCCACTAGCATGATTTTAGCACATATCTAGCATGACTAGCATGTCGCTAACATGATTAGCAAGTTACTAACATGGCACTAGCATGATTAGCAAGTTACTAGCATGATTAACATGTCACTAGCATGTTGTTAGCATAATTAGCAAGTTACTAGCATGATTAACATGTCACTAGCATGTTGTTAGCATGATTAGCAAGTTACTAGCATGTTGTTAGCATAATTCTAACATTATTAGCATGTTACTAGCATGTTTTCAACATGATCAGCCAGTTGCTAGCATGTTGTTAGCATAAGTTAAGTGTTGTTAGCATGTTTCTATCATGATTTGCAATAATCTAGCATGTTCCTAGCTTGATTATCAAGTTGCTACATGTTTTTAGCATGATTAACATTTGTTACTAGCATTATTGTGAAGTTACTAGCATGTTTTTTTAGCATGATTAGCAAGTTTGCTAGCATTGATCTAGCATGACTAGCAAGTTGATTGTATGTTTGTTAACATACTCTTTTTTGCATGATTAGAAAGTTGCTAGCATGATTAACAAGTTACTAACATGTTTAGAACATGATTAGCCAGTTGCTAACATGTTTTAGCATGATTTGCAAGTTGCTAATATGATTTTGGCATGATTAGCATGGTATTAGCATGATTAGCAAGTTAGTTTGAATGGATTATAAATAATAGATAGAAGTCTGAGGGGATTGTGGGAGTTTTGTCAGTGTGAGTTTGAATAGTCTTGGCTCATTTGAACATTCCCTCAATGTAAGTCTATGAGATTTTTCACAGTTTTAATCGAAAACCGTAAGTTTGATCAGTTAGAAAAGATACAGCAACTGGAGTCAGATCAGTCTGAAGATCTGGCCTGAGTTTGGAGTTTGTAGAGTTAAAGCCCTAGGAGGAGTAGCACTCAGAAAATTTTGGCTAGGAAGAAAATAGCAGATCAGACAAGCCAACTTAATTATACTATCATTATAATTTCAGATCAATTTTCTCAGTTCATGTGCAAAAGGCGGATTGTTCCTGTAAAATTCTGACTTTAAAGTCACTTCCCAAATTTGGTTTTCGCACTTTCAGAGAGCCAACAGTTAAAAGAAGCATGGAATGTCCAACAGGAAGTGACAGTGTGAATGTTTGTCATGAAGTTTTCTAGATGGAGGGAAATCGCCAAGTCATCAGTGTGACACAGCGAGTCAGCAGCATGCTGTCTGTCATCTGTCTGCAACAATGAAAGAAAGTGTGAGCGATTTCGCAACTGGTACAGTATGTGTGTCTGCATGGGAATGTCGTGAGAGTGATCCAGACAGACTGACCAGAGTCCAGACGCAGAAGGACACAGGAATGGGAAGAGAGAAAGCGTGAGTGTGTGTGTGTGTGTGTGTGTGTGTGTGAGAGAGAGAGAGAGAGGGGGAATCCCTGTCTGTTCGTCTGGGGCTTTTCCTCAGAAAAGGAACTGCTGCAACTCCATAAACACTCAAACACACTCGCCGTTTTATCTCAGGTCAAGCACACGCGTGCAATTGAAGATTAAATTATGCCAGACATGCTCAAATTAAAACGAAAACTACTTCACTATTGAAACTAAAATTACTACCTCATCAGATGAATGAAAAGGCCACCTTCCAAGTTCCCTATAGTTTATGAACTGTTCAAAGATACTAGATTACTGTAGTTTAAATGCTGCCCATCTAAAACACACACTTTGGGAAGAGTAGCTTCATAAAATTGGGTGTTTATTTAGTGTCTGTTTAGATTATAACTTCTCAGTCAACATGGAATCAAAACCTATGAGCCTATAGTGGAAAAAAATGGTGTAGAAAAAATGCTAGAAAATTTCACAAACAATCACAAACACTGCAAAAAATGCTTTTCTAGCTAAGATTTATTGTCTTGTTTCTAGACAAAATATCTAAAAATTCTTAAATCAAGAAGGATTTTCTAGACAAGTCTTGTTTTCAGAAAAAAGAAGTCAAAATTAACTGAGGTTTTGGTTGAAACAAGCAAAATAATCTTATTTCAAGCAGAAGACTAGATTATTTTGCTTACCTCATTGGCAGATTATTTAGCTTGTTTCAAGCAAAAACTCACTTAATTTGAATTTCTTTTTTCTGAAAACAAGACATTAATGTGTACTTGTCTAGAAAATAATTCTTGATTTAAGAATTTTTAGATATTTTGGCTACAAACAAGACAAAAAATCTAAGCTAGAAAAGCATTTTTTGCAGTGTAAATGTGTTTATTTCAATAATGTACAGCAAGTCAAAAGATTTTTAATGTTTAAAGATTTTTAAAAATAATTGTTATTATTTAAAATAATTTGAATATATTTATTTAAAACAGTTGAGAAAAAATATACTCACTGTTTTTAAGCAGCACTCAGAATATTAGAATGATTTCTGAAGGATCATGTGACTGCGGTAATGATACTAAAAAAATCATCTTTGAAATCACAAGAATAAATTACATTTTCAAATATTTTCAAATAGAAAACGGTTATTTTAAATAGTAAAAATATTATTGTTAATATTAATAATATTATATATTATATACAATATTTTGCAACATTATATAATATTATTTAGCTGTACTTTGGATCAAATGAATGTAGCAGAAGAGGATTCATTAAAAAATATTACAAATCTTGACTGGTAGTGTATTTTATTTTTGGTTTTATTGTTTGTGATTCATCTATGCATGTAATTCCAAGACATTTTAATAAATCACTCGACCTATTTTCTTTGACGCTGATGTCACCAAACCATCTAAACCTTTGAACTCATCTTTTAAATGCCGATGTAAGAATGATTTTTTGAAATTGAAATAAAAAATAAAATTACTCAAATACACTTTACACATATTTTGAATTCAATGTGTTAGGTGCCATTTCTTTGTAATTGTTTGCAAAATTTATTTAGTTTCTACACTATTTTTGTATTGAAACTTTTTTTCAACACCTTACTTAAAATACAGAATAAGCACAACATAAATATCATTTTCTTGATTAATATCCACTTTCGTTGTAAGAAAAAGAGCAGCTTGGACATTCTGCCTTTTTTGATTCACAAAGAAAGGAAATAAGAGATTTGACTTTTCAGATGCGACCCCTTTTAAAAACCTAATCTTTTATATGCCATTGATTCTAACTGGAGTGAACCACAAATGCACTGAAAAAAAAAGCATCTGAAATAAATCACTGAAGTTGTTTCCTTTCACGAAGACCAACCTGAAAATCTCCCATCACCCAGCGCAAGTCAATAAACCGCTTGTAAACAACTTCAGCTTTTTCTGGGAAGGGCGCCTTGGATTTAGCGAGCGAAGAAAAAAAAAACAAAAAGGCAACAGAGAGAATCAAAAACTCATAACCTCAGGGCGACCATCATCTTATATCCTATCATTATCCTCATATTTTCAACGCCATAATTAACTTGTTTTATTGCGCTCTGGCAAATAAGGGAGAGAGGAAGGGAGAGGTTTTGAAGACGATTAAGGATTTTTGTCTGCGTGTGTGAGAGTTCTCATGGCAGAAGAGTCTCCGTCGCATATCAGACGGATAATTGAGGCACTGATGACGCATCGGTCTGAGGTTTTAACGACAAATAAAACGATTGTGTGCAGACGCTTCAGGGCACCGTTTTAAAGAGGCAACGAATTCTAATTCTCCATGTATTCCATTCATTCCTGACCAAAAAGTTGCTTAAACCCTCAAACTCTTAAACCTGGATTTCGAGTTGCAAAGCATTGCTCACAGCAAGGCTATATTTTATAAAATGATACACTGTTGTATATTCGAACCCATAGTTAAGATGCAGTTTTGTGACATCGGGTCTCTGAGGGTTAAAGTCCTTATGTGCTGCGAAAACACAGTGTGAACTGGAGCTAAAAATGCGGCACTAATGTTCTTAGTGGTTTTGCATCTTGGTGGGGCCGAAGCAATAACAGTTATAGGGTGTGTTTGGGAGGATCTGTGTGTGTTTGCGTAAAAAGCTGCATGTTTGTTAGCCTCTCTGCGCTTTCATTCAGGTGTTGGGTGAGGTCTGAAAGTAGTACTAATGGAAAACATGCTTATCAGTGTTTAAGAGCAGGTGTTGAGCTGTGTGGTAAAAACACATGACTGCTGTTCGTTTTCAAAGAAAGCTAGGGATATCTAAACACTTCAGAAGTTCAGATTGATGTTTTAATCGCATATTGAAAAGGCAGCAGGCATATTAAGTCAAACCGACTAGATCCTCCTCCGTCTGTCTGATAAAATACCAGTGGTCTGTGGCTCTGAACGACTCGGTCTGCTTTAAATTTTATATTGCATGTTCTTATTACGCTCAAAATGATTATAATTGTCCAATCTGTAAACACATTAAAGCAGGACTGTATTAATGTTCCTCAAATATTCTGGTTTGGGTTTGTACTAAACCTCTAACCCTATATAACAAACCTTTGCAATTGATTCGGGCTCCATTCAAACGTAATTAATTCATTTTACAGTCATGCACTGCAAAAAATGCTTTTCTTGCTTAGATTTTTAGTCTTGTTTCCAGAAAAAAATATCTAAAAATTCCTTAATCAAGAAGGATTTTCTAGATAAGTAAAACAAAAGACAAAACAAGTCAAAATTAAGTGAGTTTTTGCTTGAAACAAGCAATAATCTGCCCATGGGGTAAGCAACATAATCTTATTTCAAGCAGAAAACTGGATTATTTTGCTTACCCCACTGGCATATTATTTATTTATTTTTATTTTTTTTCTGAAAACAAGACAATAATTTTTACTCGTCCAGAAAACCCTTCTTGATTGAAGAATTTTTAGACAATTTGCCTGGAAACAAGACAAAAAAATCTAGGTAAGAAAGGCATTTTTTGCAGTGATGGGGTCAGATTTACTACACTGCAAAAAAATGCTTTTCTTACTTGGATTGATTGTCTTGTTTCCAGCCAAAATATCTAAAATTTCTTAAATTTAAAAGGATTTTCTTGAGAAGTCAAAATTATTGTCTTGTTTTTAGTAAAAAGATGTCCAAATTAAGTGAGTTTTTGCTTAAAACAAGCTAAATAATCTGCCAATGGGGTGAGCAAAATGATCTTATGTCAAGCAGAAAACTAGATAATTTTGCTTACCTCATTGGCAGATTATTTAGCTTGTTTTAAGCAAAAACTCGCTTAATTTTGACTTCTTTTTACTGAAAACAAGACAATAATTTTTACTGGTCTAGAAACTTCTTCTTGATTTAAGAATATTTAGATATTTTGGCTGGAAACAAGACAATAAATCTAAGTAAGAAAAGCATTTTTTTGCAGTGTAAACAGGGTAAATTTGCATTTTTTTACTAACAATGTGCACATTAAAAAACACAGATGCAGTCAGATCATTTTTATAATGATCAGCGCAATCTACCAAGAGCAGCGTAAATTATTAAGCAAAAACTCGCTTAATTTTGACTTCTTTTTACTGAAAACAAGACAATAATTTTTACTGGTCTAGAAAATCCTTCTTGATTTAAAATTTTTTAGATATTTTGTCTAGAAACAAGACAAAAAAATCTTAGCTAGAAAAGCATTTTTGCAGTGTGCAGGTTTGTGTCAAATTCTAAGTTGAATTTCGCTGTTTTTATTCATTTTGAGGAATACTGGATTGTTTTTTTTGTGAGTGAGATGAATTAACGCATGCTCACATTTATTCTAGAACTAAAGTAACATCTTACTCCCAATTTCTCTTAACATGGGAGAGCTTTAAATCAATAAATGGGAGAAAAAAGTAATTGGCGTTACTTATTTGAAAAAATAATATATTTTCTTAACTTGCATTACTTGTACATTACCCCCAATACTGGTCTTGAAATATGATATTTTCTTGTCTTTCTTGCATATATTTAAAGTCAAAGTGTGGCTTGCACCACTAGTGGAACCAAACAGCAAAAAATTATAATAAATAATTTTAATTTCCATAATAATTCAAACATTTTCCCCCAAAACACACCAGTGCTTAACAGTTAAAAGTTTGAACATATTTTTCCTCAATTGTTTCTCATGATCTCGTGAAGGCTTCTGGTTAAATGCGTGAAATTTGATTTATAAACATTACTATTTCTATTTTTAATCATTTAAAAATAATCCCGGGGTGTATTCCTTCAAAGCTGCTTGGAAGAACATCCAGAGAAAGATGGAATCTATAGACAAGGAAGAGAGACTACAGCATTCCCATACTTCCGCTTGCATTATTTCATACTTTTATTCTCAAATGTGGAAAACAGTCGCAATATAAGTAGGTGTGTCCAGACTGGAAGTGCAGATGCTCTTTTTACAGTTTATGACAATCTGTCAGTAGGGTGTAAACCTTTCAGTTCCTCTCACTTCACAACATTGTGACTTAAAAACATAACATAAATAACATATAGTATGTCACACCACTTATAAACAAGTTCACTCCCCACACATATCTTATCATAGTGTATTTTCACACGCAGATCTGCTACAGGCCGATAATCATCTGCTATTCTGGGATGGGACACTTAAAATTCAAAAAATGCATGCCATATTTTAGGGTCAGTATGTTTTTTTTGTGAAAAGAAAATACTTGAATGCATCCAGGATGCATTAAAATGATCAAAAGTGACATTTATAAAGCTACGAAAGATATTCAAATTAATTCGAAATGTTTCTTAAGCAGCAAATCAGCATATTAGAATGATTTCTAAAGGATCATATGAGTAATGATGCTGAAAATTTAGCTTTGAATTGCCAGAATTAATTAATCGATAAAATATATTCAAATAGAAATCAGTTATTTTAAATTGTAATTTTTTTTTACTGTTTTTACTGCATTTTTGATCAAATAAATGCAGCCTTGGTGAGCACATATATTTTTTAAATCGTATACCCCATTGGCAGATTATTTTGCTTGTTTCAAGCAAAACCTCACTTAATTTTGACTTCTTTTTTCTGAAAATAAGACAATAATTTTTACTTGTCTAGAAAATTTTTAGATATTTTGTCTAGAAACAAGACAAAAAATCTTAGCTAGAAAAGCATTTTTGCAGTGTGCAGGTTTGTCGATAAAATATATTCAAATAGAAATCAGTTATTTTAAATTTTTTCTATTTTTTCTAAAGTTATTTAAAAAAATTTTTTACTGTTTTTACTGCATTTTTGATCAAATAAATGCAGCCTTGGTCAGCATAATTTTTTTTTTTTTAATCTTATACTGAAACCAAACCTTTAAATGATAGTGTATGTGTTTCTGCAAGCATTTATACATCATCCGAAAGCTGAATAAATAAGCTTTCCATTGATGTATTTGCCGATATTGGAGATACAGCTATTTGACAATCTGAAATCTGAGGGTGCAAAAAATTAAAATATTAAGAAAATCACCTTTAAAGTTGTCCACATGAAGTTCTTAGCAATGCATATTACTTTTCAAAAATTAAGTTTTGACATATTTACGTTCATGGAACATGATTTTAATATCCTAATGATTTTTGGCATATAAGAAAAATCTATAATTTTGAACCACACAATGTATTTTTGGCTATTGCTGAAAATACACCCCAGCAGCTTCTGACTGGTTTTGTGCTCCAGGGTCACAATTACATTTATATTTATTTCGTTTTCACGCACTTCTGCCTGAAACATACAAATGCATGATTAGTCATAAGGAGAGACAATGAACAGCACTGCCATAAAAATAAAGCTCCCAGTAGTGGAGAGAAAAGTTTCATAAGCACGAAGTGTACTGTGGGACTGCAATCTCTCCTAATGGTCCATTACTCACTGGAACATGTGAGCTATAGAGATGTTAGATGCATTTATTCTAACATGCTCAGAGAATCAAACAGAAACTATTTTATGAGCATTTCCACTGAGCTTTCCAGTGCTGTGGATATCCTGCCTTCATGACGTCTGTTCCACTGCAGCGAGGGTCCCTCAAAAATAGCTCGTCTAGACATTAGAAATGACATTGACATCCCTCTGCCTCCTCAGATCATGACAGATTGTTATGGAAGGACCACCGAACACCTCTTGTTCCTCAAACTCGCTGTGTGTTGTGGTAATGTGTTTCGCATACACCCAGGAATCGGCTTCACTCGCTGCTGTCACACACAATCACACGCCCAAGCGCTGAAAACACACACTAACTCTGGTTGAACTCAACGCTGAAAGGATCGCATGCACATGAAAAACACTTCTGATGCACACGCAATGACCTTTTCAAGGCCTAGTATTTTGGTTTACAAAAGAAACACACTGGCTCTGTTCCAAAGCCTACTGTAGTACACATAGTTGATTTTGTACATTGTCGCATTGCAAAATGTCAGAGTGTAATTTATAAATCAGCTTTAGTGTGCAATCAGCGTTCATTTTGTTAACAAAAACTATGACGGAACGTATTTGTTGACAACTCCGGAAGAAGAAAACACATCTCCAAGAGTTTTAATGCTTGGGGTTGCCAGATGTCAAGAGTTCAAATCCCTCTATTAGGGTTTTACTCTTACAGTTTTTTTACTGTTTTCACAAGCAGCTTAAATTTTCAAAACTCTTTGTACTAAAATCACAACAGATCATCAAAAGTGCATTTTTTTCAAGCATTTAAGCATTTTTTCTTAAGTACACTACACACAGTCACAAAGTATCCTTTTCATTTCACTAAATATTTGTTTCATTCGTATACATTTTTTATTCACAGTAACTGCCTTTCATTAAGCACTTTCTTTCGAACTTTTCATTTGCATGTCTTCTCATTGAGTTCTTAATCTAACTCATCTTAAAGGTTGATCACTAAACCATTTGGTAAACCTATATTTTTTACATTTCTTTGTGAGCTATATACATTATATGCTACACAAATGTACTGACAAATTGCACGAACATCTAAATTACATTTAACCACTCATAATGAGTACTCACTATTGCTAATTAATTTCACACAGCAG
This sequence comes from Cirrhinus molitorella, assembly GCA_033026305.1. Taxonomy (NCBI): domain Eukaryota; kingdom Metazoa; phylum Chordata; class Actinopteri; order Cypriniformes; family Cyprinidae; genus Cirrhinus; species Cirrhinus molitorella. The sequence continues at coordinate 39,015,087 of CM065126.1, forward strand.
TAATCACAATTGGCCACCAAATATAGTACTATAAAAGGGGTGGGTGTGGGATGTGAACACTGGCAATTTCTTTCAACATGGAGCAGGATAGCCATGCCAAAAGGTTTTTCCAAAGGTGCATGAACTATGATAACATTAACTGTGATGTAGATGAGAATCTATGGCCAAATGCTCAAGACAGGGTTGATCCAAATTAATGCAATCTGTACTAAATGTTATGTTTAGTTTTGTTTTAGTTCACTGTGTACATTTCATTATAGAGTATACAGTATACCTATGTTGCAATTATATTGGCCCAGATTATTGCAAAAGATGTCTTCATTGATCCTTCTCTTGAATACACTGCGAAAAATGCTTTTCTTACTTAGATTTGTTGTCTTGTTTCCAGCGAAAATATCTTAAAATTCTTAAATCAAGAAGGATTTTCTAAGTAAAACTTATTGTCTTATTTTCAGACAAAATATGTTAAAATTAAGTGAGTTTTTGCTTGAAACAAGCACAATTATCTGCCAATGGGGTGAGAAAAATAATCTATCTTTCATCTTGAAATAAGATGATTTTTCTCACCCCATTGGCAGATTATTTTGCTCGTTTCAAGCAAAAACTCACTTAATTTTGACTTTTTTTTCTGAAAACAAGACAATAATTTTGACTTGTCTAGAAACTTCTTCTTGATTTAAGTATTTTTAGATATTTTAGCTGGAAGCAAGACAAAAAATCTAAGTAAGAAAAGCATTTTTTTGCAGTGTACACATTATTGATATTATTGAAATGAGATTCTGTAAATGTTGTGTATTGTAAGTGTATCTTCTAATGTGAAAATGTTGCAATCAGTCTTTACAGTACTGTAGCGTATTAATTTCAGCACTTCTATGGGTGATTTGAAATATTTATCTTTCATTGTTTGTCATGAGACTCACTGGTAGTTAAAAAGACTAAACAGAAAATATATCATTATGTTGTTTTTTTAGTGATTAAATCATGTTCTCATGACTTTTCATGAAAAACTTACATATTGTGATCAGATTGGATTTTTGTACGAAGAGTTTTGAAAATGTACAACTTAGTACCAAAGCGAACAAAAAAAAATGTAAAAGGACGTACTTTCTGCCCAGTGTTTTATTTTATCTCCACAACCTGGCAACCGTTCACACGCACTCTCTGCGGAAAAAACGCCGATGAGATGAAAACAGAGTCTATCAAGCTCCATTGAGATATTCTGCTCAAATTAATGCGTACAGTCAGTCTGTGTTCCTTCAGACGGCTGACTAAATCTGCCAGACCTTTTCAGTGAGGAACTGCAATAAATCCAAACATGGATGTGGTTGCCGAATAAGTGCACTTACGCAACCTTTGTGCCACAAGTCTTTTTTTGCAGTTGTTTTAATAGAAAAACATCAATTTAATTTGGAATTACTGGAATTAATTCAAGGAATGTCACTGTTTTGGCTTTTAAGAAAAGCCTCTGGATTTTACCAGTTTTCATAAAGTTGACGTTATGTTAATTCACAAGATGATTTAATAAATCGGGAAACTAGATGAGGTAAAATAATCCATGTGCATCAGGCGGCATTCTTTTTATTTGTGCTTACGCATTAAAAGTGATTTAACAATCATGGTCATTTTAAGCAAAGTTTTCATTGACAAAAGCCACACTACACTGCAAAAAATGCTTTTCTAGCTAAGATTTTTTGTCTTGTTTCTAGACAAAATATCTAAAGATTTTTAAATCAAGAAGGATTTTCTAGACATGTAAAAATTATTGTCTTGTTTTCAGAAAAAAGAAGTCAAAATGAAGTGAGTTTTTGCTTGAAACAAGCAAAATAATCTGCCAATGGGGTGAGCAAAATAATCTTATTTCAAGCAGAAGACTAGATTATTTTGCTTACCGCATTGGCAGATTATTTAGCTTGTTTCAAGCCAAAACTCACTTAATTTTGACTTCTTTTTTCTGAAAACAAGACAATAATTTTTACATGTCTAGAAAATCCTTCTTGATTTAAGAATTTTTTTATATTTCGGCTGGAAACGACAAAAAATCCAAGCTAGAAAAGCATTTTTTGCAGTGTAAAATTTACTAAACATAAGATTTGTTTTTAAAGAAGTCTCTTATGCTCATCAAGGCTGCATTTATTTGATTAAAAATACAGTAAAAAACAGGAATATTATTACAATATAATAATAATGGTTTCTATTTTAACATACTTTAGAAATATTATTTATTCCTGTGAAGCAAACCTACATTTTCAGCATCATTACTCCAGTCTTAAGTGTCACATGATCCTTCAGAAATCATTCTAATATACTGATTTATTATTATAATTATCAATGGTGGCAACCTTTTTTTTTTTTGGAACCTGTGATACTTTTTTCAGGATTCTTTGATGAATAAAAAGTTAAAAAGAGCAGGATTCATTCAAAATAGAAATATTTCTAACAATATAAGTATTGGCTATCACTTTTGATCAGTTCAGCACATCCTTGCTGAATAAAAGGATTTAATTTCTTTCAGAAAAAATTTATTCATCAAAGAATCCTGAAAAAAGTATCACAGGTTCTGAATTTTTTGAACTGTTTCTCACACTGATAATAAATCAGCATATTAGAATCATTTCTAAAGGATCATGTGAAATTGAATATTGATCACATGAATAAATTAGATTTTAATGTATATTAAAATAGAAAAACTTTATTTTACATCGTAATAATATTTCACTATATATAAAAATATATTAGGGCTGTCAAACGATTAATCGCGATTAATCGCATCCAAAATAAAAGTTTATGTTTACATACTATATGCGTGTTTACTTTGTATATTTATTATGTACATATAAATACATACACATACATGTATATATTAAAGCAAAATATTTATACGTATATATATTTATACCTGTATACAATTTAGATTATAAATAAATATAAATATTTTAGATATAAATCTAAAATATTTTTCCTTAATATATACATGCATGTGTGTGTATTTATATATACATAATAAATATACACAGTGCACAAATATACAGTATGTAAACATAAACTTTTATTTTGGATGCGATATATATATATATATATATATATATATTTTTTTTTTAATTTAATTTTTTTTTTTTTTCTGTATTTTTGATTTAATAAATGCAGCCTTGATGAGCATGAGAAACCTCTTTAAAAAACAAAAATCTTCTCCATCCCAAACTTTTGATGTATGATAAACACTAAAAAGGACACTGACACAGGACTACGACTAAATAACCTACTTTTATAGTGGAAGAACAATTGAACATAATCATGCAAAAGTCCAAATGGCTAAATTTATATGTCAGAAAGAGCAAAAGTAGTTTGCTAGTACGCTGTTCTGAATACAACCTCAGTTTATAGCTCTGTACCTGAATATCAACACGTCAGGTTTAATAGCATTTACCACAACAGCAACGGAAAAAAGCATGTTAAAGGATAGTTTAGTCATAATTTACTAATGCCTTATGCATCTCTTTTCTCTTCATTCTTTTCAAGTTTTTGGACAATTTAAAAATATCTCCTTGTGTGTTCCACAGAAGAAAGAAAATCACACAGGTTTGGAAAGACATGATGATGAGTAAATGATGCCAATTATTTTAGGGAGAAGTATCCCTTTAAGCAAGTCAAAGGCTTCCAAAAGATAATTACGCTGCTTTGTAAGAGATTTCTTTTTAAACTGCATTGCATGCATTCTTAGAGAAAGAGACGATCCAATAATGCATTGCCATATTCTCATGTGAAAATATCCCAAGTGTGAGTTGATTATTAATACACTTTAATCATTCATTTAAAACCATTCAAACTGAAACAAAAATAGAATATTTCCACCTATATTGTGGTGCACTGTGTATTTTTCAAATGACTGAACTTCAATTTGTTCACACCAAGCTCAACTGAAAGAGTCAAGTCATGTCTACACTTTGCATTGCATGAGTTGCACCATTTTTTTGACCAAATCTGACAGTTATAAGGTTGCAAATTATTTGCAGAATGCAGCCTATGTAGACATTGGAGCATTAATTTCAGTTCTTAACGAATGAAACTGCAATCTTAAAATCTTCCATCAAGCAAAACTGCTCATTAGCTTAACCGAAAGATCATAACCATATACAGTAAACAATATTATATTGTTAAAAGATTTGTGACCCTGTCTTAGGTAGGTATATTGGTATATTGACACATAGGTATATTTGTAGCAATAGCTAAAAAATACACTGCATGGGTCAAAATTATAATATATATTTTTTTTTTATGCCAAAAATCATTTGATATTAAGTAAAGATTTTGTTCTATTTTTTATATATATTTTTTTATTAGTAATATGCAACTTTAAATGTGGTTTTCTCAATATTTAGATTTTTTTGCATCCTCAGATTCCAGATTTTCAAATAATTGTATCTCAGCTAATTTCAAAACACTGACCCTTATGACAGGTTTTGTGGTCCAGAGTCACATTTGATGTCCAAATAGATTTTGTACAGTGAATAAACAACTTTTTTCAACACTTTAAAGTCCATTCGGATAGAAGTACCTCCAGAAAAAAATGCAAATATACATAAAATGTAAACAAAAGGTCCTTCAGGTTGTGGTTTGCGTGTAATTTTGCCCTAAAATCTTTAATGAAGTAAACTAGAATACATTTTATATTGTTATGAATGTAATAACACAATATATAATTATCCACCAAACAAAGGCAAACACTTTTTGGACTCTAATTTCTAGTGTTGGGGGTAACGCATTACAACACTGCAAAAAATGCTTTTCTAGCTTAGATGTTTTGTCTTGTTTCCAGCCGAAATATCTAAAAATTCTTAAATCAAGAATTATTTTCTAAACAAGTACACGTTAATGTCTTGTTTTCAGAAAAAATAAGTCAAAATTAAGTGAGTTTTTGCTTGAAACAAGCAAAATAATCTGCCAGTGGGGTAAGCAAAATAATCTAGTTTTCTGCTTGAAATAAGATTATTTTGCTTACCCCATTGGCAGATTATTTTGCTTGTTTTAACCAAAACCTCACTTAATTTTGACTTCTTTTTTCTGAAAACAAGACTTTAACGTGTACTTGTTTAGAAAATCCTTCTTGATTTAAGAATTTTTAGATATTTTGTCTAGAAACAAGACAAAAAATCTTAGCTAGAAAATCATTTTTTGCAGTGAAGTAACTCAAGTTGCATAATAATATTACTTTTTTTCAAGTAACTAGTAAAGTAATGCATGACTTTTTCATTTTCAAAAAAGTAACGCCAGTTACTTTTTGTTTCCTTTATGTATTTAATCCCATTTTATTAACCAATGACTTTCAACCGTACACTGCAAAAATACTTTTTTTACTTAGATTTTTGTCTTGTTTCCAGCAAAAAAAAATAAAAAATAAAAATAAATATACATATATATATATATATATATATGTTAAAAAAAAACCCTCAAAAGTCAAAATTAAGTGAGTTTTTGCTTAGAACAAGCAAAATTATCTGCCAATGGAGTAAGCAAAAAAAAAAAATCTTATTTCAAACAGAAAACAAGATTATTTTGCTTACACCACTGGGAGATTATTTTGCTTGTTTCAAGCAAAAACACAATTCATTCTTTTTTAAAAACAAGACCATTTTTACTTGATTTAAGAATTTTTAGATATTTTGTCTGGAAACAAGACAAAAAATCTAAGTAAGAAAAGCATTTTTTGCAGTGTACTAATAAGCAAAACTTACTTTATATTAACTAACATTTGTGCTTTTTTTTCTCTCATTGCTGAAGAGTGTTGATCTTTCTTTTCCTACAGTTCTACTGTACAGACGTCAATTTAATTGTCCTTTATCCTTAGCCTTATTCATTTCATTTTGGTGTGAAAGGGCTTTTACATTTGATAAGAATCAAATGTATTTATACTAAAAACAAACAAGCAAGCTCTGCCCAGATTTACAAAGTAACGCAAAAGTAATGTAACACATTACTTTCTATAAAAAGTAACTAAGTAACGTAATCAGTTACTTTTTTAGGGAGTAACGCAATATTGTAACGCATTACTTTTAAAAGTAACTTTCCCCAACGCTCATTTCATACATCAGGATTTACAGGGTTAAACACTCCTGAATACTGGTCCCTCAAGAAAGATAAAGCAACTACACGAGGAAATCTCTCACTCATCACAGCCATTAGATGTCCTGACACAAGCTCCTATCGCTAGCTTCAGGACCAGTGACAAGAAATCCCCGCAAAACACTCCCCTTATACTCGGGACATTTCCCTAATCAACTCCAGTCCCACAACAGAGCCTGCGCTTTATAAATAGGAATTGTTCTGAGCTAAATTAGACACAGAAGCCAGACCCTCCGCTGAGACCCTCATGCAGTTTTCATTACGCTCTTCCCTGTCCAATATCCAGACCCTCAATATCTGGTTACAGATTTCAGTTCTTGCCTTGGATGCTGATATTTTCGGGGGCCGAGGGTAATGGGCAGGAGCCGAAAGCCTTTGAATGCGCTCCAGCGCAGTGAAGTATCAATTTATAGGAGCACAAACCATGTGTTTATGAAATTAATAAACTCTGTGCAGTCATCTGAAGTTTTGCACGACCTACATGCTGCATTGGTAAAACTGCGGGCTAAGCACTCAGTGTCCTTTAGTTCTGCCATGAATGCTTCAGAGCATAATGTGATAGATGTTTTCTGTAGCTCCAACTGATGGAGCTCAGCATTGCTCTTGGTGTTATGTGAGGTCACCTCGGTAAAATTCAACCGGAAGGCTTTCCACGCTGCAAAAAAATGCTTTTCTTACTTAGATTTTTTGTCTTGTTTCCAGCCAAAATATCTAAAAATTCTTAAATCAAGGAGGATTTTCTAGACAAGTAACAATTATTGTCTTGTTTTCAGGAAAAAAAAGTCAAAATTAAGTGAGTTTTTGCTTGAAACAAGCAAAATAATCTGCCAATGGGGTAAGCAAAATAATCTTATTTCAAGATGAATGATAGATTATTTTGCTCACCCCATTGGCAGATTATTTTGCTTGTTTCAAGCAAAAACTCACTTAATTTGAACATATTTTGTCTGAAAACAAGACAATAATTTTTACTTGTCTAGAAAATCCTTCTTGATTTAAGAATTTTTAGATATTTTGTCTAGAAACAAGACAAAAAATCTTAGCTAGAAAAGCATTTTTTGCAGTGCACAGTGGCTCCGCTACGCATGTCTACTATGTGCATGCATGCATTTAGATATATGCTTGCGTATGCATGTTTGCACATTGTACAAAGCCGCTCTCATGGCTTTTTCTGAGTCGAATTTAATTGCTTTAGGTTAACTCACTTCGAAATGGAAATTCTGCAATCATTTACTCATCCATGTTGTTCCAAACCTGAATGACCATGGGCCACAAGACTAGTTAGAAGGGTCCGTTTTTTGAAATTGACATTTATATATCATCTGAAAGCTGGATAAATAAGCTTTCCATTGATGTATGGTTTGTTAGGACAATATTTGGATTGAAATGCCCTTTAAAACAATGCATATTACTCGTTTTGATATATTTACAGTTGAAAATGTACAAAATGTCTTCATAAAACATGATCTTTACTTAATATCCTAATGATTTTAGTCATAAAAGAAAAATCGATCATTTTGACCCATGGCTATTGCCACAAATACACCCGTGCTACTTAAGACTACTTATTTTGTGATCCAAACATGACTTTTATTGAATATTCTTTTCCACAGAAAAACTAAAAAAGTCATGCTTGTTTGGAATGACATAAGAGTGATTAAATGTTGACAGATTTTATTTTTGGGTGCACTGTCCCTTTAATTATATGAACTAAAAGCTGTGACTTTAAGTTGGCCATCAAAAATTACTATTTAGATTAAATCCAAAAAGCTGTATCGATATAATATCAACCTCTTTTTTATGAGAAATATGCATGTTGTGTACACATTGGTTGGTGTTTAAACCACAGCAAAACAGTAACAAGTAACAAGTCAAAACAGTATAAAATAGTGTACAATTTAAAAACCTAATTGCTTTAGATCAAAATTCTAAAAAGGATTTAGGGTTGTCTCTGTTGAAAATGTTCTCCAAGAGTGTTTTCAGAGTAATATAATTTCCTAAGCATGTTGTGTAGAGTTTACTATTGACAACGTGATATGAACACTGATCATATGAACACTCATGAGACAAAAATCAGCCATGAAGTCCTTTGAAGACCACACAGACCTCAACGCTTGAAAACTGACATGAAATGCAACAAGGTTAACCATCAATTGAGCAAAAACTTTTTTGAAACTGAGAGGAACGAGCTCATCCTGATATCAGAAGACAAGGAGTTGCTAAATGTGACTAGAAAATCATTGCAAACAGTCATATGCAAACATATTAATGCTGCGATGCATGCTGATAAGACAATGAATAGGCCTGAACCAAAGATTTTTGATTTCATTAATCCAGTTGTGTTTGCTGGGTTGAACAACAGAAATGAAGAAAATCAGAAATAAACTGCATTAAGATGCATTACTGGTGTTTCTGAAAAAGACACGTTGATAACACAAGCATGCAATGAGCATTATTCTCTTGATTTGTGAGATTTAGGGCGATTTAATGCGAGCAGACGCATACTCTAATGTGTGTGAATGCGGTTGTGTGTTTCCATTTATCTAAGTAAATGGCTTGTATAGATACGTTTATATATATATTTATATATTGAGTGTGTGTGTGTGTGTGTTTTAGACTGCTGTTTCAGTGCAACAGGTGTGACCTCATTGTGGTTGCTGGTGAGCAGCAGAAGCAAACAGAGTCTGCATCAGATTAACACGCAACACACACACATGTGCGCACACACATGCACCCACCCTCACGCCTTGTTCCTTCAATTTTCTTTCTCACACTCCTTCTCTCGCATGTGAACCATTTTACGAGACTCTTATCGCACATCACTGTACATATGCGCTGTTAAAAAAAATCAATATATTTTTTGTGTGTGTTTTCCAGTTAAGTGAAATATCTAAACACACTTAAAAATAAGTAATTTATTTTGCTTAATGAATGCACGTTTTTATTCTTTCCCCACATGCAAATGTTCTTGTTTTATTCAAAAACACTGGTAAACTTTCCAATGGGGTAAAAAAAAACAAAAAAACAAGTGCATTATCTGGACAATTCTCTATATAAATGCAATTTTGCTTCTCAAGTAAACATTCTGTTTTTAATATTTTTACTGGATAACAAGACAAAGCACTTATTTTATTATTTTATTTATTCATTTGTTTATTTATTGACTGACTGATTGATTGATGTGTGTTGTGACTAAATTTAATTTATAATACATTTAAATTATAACACATTTCTTGATTTAGACCTCAGAGTATATGAAGAGTTCAGATGCGAAACCCTCTAAAAGCCACCTCGGTCAAACACGAGATAATGATACTGAGTGTACGCTCTTGACACATATTATACGTCCATCAAATATAGAAGAAATATCAAAAATAAAGCCCAATCAGAAATACTGGTACTTATACATAGAAGCCTGATAAAAAGGCTTATTTATTTTAATTAGAGGCTTTTGCATCTGAGCTTCATATACAGTATCTATTTTTCTCGAACACTATAACAGAGTAAATACACTGTATGAGAAGACGCATACACATCTCTAAATTTAGTAGACATGCTGTCAGTCCTTATGAAAACATATGGAGCTAATGCTGACTAATTTGATGATTTCACACACAAAAGTATGAACAGCTGCAAAAGTTGTTGTGCACAACATAAAGGATATCTGAAAATATTGGAGAACTTAATGGCTTTTAAATTATTCACTTTCACGGCCGAACAGATTGAAAAAGGATATTGCATATTCACAAATGATTTTCGACGGTAATCAGAGCCATGCTTTGGTATCTGAGAAGTTCTAAGTCTGAAACGCAGCAGAAGCAGCATTCATACTTCATCGATTCAAGAAAGAAGGAAAGAATAAAAGAAAGTGTACTTAAAATCAAAACTGAGCTTATTTACTTTCTTACTATGCATTATCACAATGGTGACTGATCAAAACAATCATCATATTCCATGATCAAAACGTAAATCAGTTCTGAAACTATATTATTTTATGTCCGCTGTCAGAAATTTCTATCACTTCTCAACCTCTTTCCTCCAATCACCTGACTCTGATATGCAACACTCGCTTTTATCAATCAGTTTTTGTTAAAAACACTCCACTCTGGTTAAATACACTCCAGTTTGCCTTTGGAATTAAACGAAATTACAAAAACACGAGTTGCGAAAGGTATTTCATGTTGACTTTTTAACCAACTGGTTAAAAATATCCTTCAAACACTACCTCTCTTGCCCCAGACCCTTATTTTGGCAACTCTGTTACTAAAGCAAACACTTTTCAACACTTCTGTTTTCCGTCCCTTTTCTTCCTTATTTTTTTTTTGGATGTGAGCGCTTTGTTAAGACAAACTAAAACCCTCAGCTCATCCCACGAGGATGTAACCACCACAGACACTGGGATACATCTTTCCTGAATTATTCTGATTAGTAATCAATCAAGATTTTTCAACAACCGATGGTCCCTCAATACCAAACATGTGGAATGAGAGCAGAACGGCACGCCGGGAGTTTATAAGAACACAGCAAACAAACCCCTGCTAGGGCTTAGCTACTGTTTACTACATAGAGCACATGACATCAGCGTACACTCCGTCCAATTCTGAGCTACTTTATTTAACTCACACAGATCCATCCCAGACTCTACGGTAATGTTAACCAGCTCAGAGTTCTGCTGATGCATGTAAACACAGACTCAAGCGTACCATGTGAGGATCAATTCAGCAGCAATTACTCAAACTTCTAGACTTTCATGTGAGCAGATGAGTGGGATATGAATGGATCTGAAGTCATCTGTGTGAAATGGACTGCAAAGATGCAGAAAAACAACACAGAGGCAGGCGGTATATATTCCGTCTCTGCCGAGCTGGTCACCTAACGAGACCGAAAGCATCACTTGTGAACTTGTTTTCTGAAACAGATATTATCAACTGCTGATTCTGATTGGATGAGCTGCTTCGGAAAGCAAGTGCATTGGTGCATCAAGTTTCTACGTTACTTAGCAGCAGTAAACAGCCTGCACTATCAGTTGCTACAAGAATAATCGTGACCCTGGACCACAAAACCAGTCATGTGTGTCAATTTTTCGAAATTGAGATTTATACATAATCTGAAAGTTGAACAAATAAGCTTTCCTTTGATTTTTGGTCTGTTATAATAGGACAATATTTGTCCGAGATACAACTATTTAAATATCTGGAATCTGAGGGTGCAAAAAAAAATTAAATATTGAGAAAATGCATGCATGCATGCAATGCATATTACTAATCAAATTAGGTTTTGATATGTTTATGGTAAGAAATGTACAAAATATCCTCATGGAACATGATGTTTACGTTACATGCTAATGATTTTTGCCATAAAAGAAAAATCAATCATTTTGACCCATACGATGTATTTTTGACTATTGCTACAAATATACCCCAGTGACTTAAGACTGGTTTTGTGGTCCAGGGTCACAATTAAGATAAGAGAAGTTCACTTCCAGCACAAAAATGTACAGATAATTTACTCATCGCCTTGTCATCCAAGATAATTATGTTTTTTGAGGAAAACATTTTAGGATTTCTCTCCATTTAGTGGACTTCTATGGTGCCCCCGAGTTTGAACTTCCAAAATGCAATTAAAATGCAGATTCAAAAGGCTCTAAACCCAGCCGAGGAAGAAGGGTCTTATCTGGTGAAGCGATCTGTTATTTATTTATTTTTTAATTACAGTTTATATACTTTTTAACTGCAAACGCTTGTCTTGGTCTAGCTCTGCGTGAACTCTGTGTATTCCTGTTGAAGACACTTAGGGTATGTCGAAAAACTCCCATCTCATTTTCTCCTCCAACTTCAAAGTCGTCATACATCGCTGTTTTACCTTTTTTTGTAAAGGGCGTTTGATCTTCTTTGCACGTTCACTTTGTAAACACTTGGTTGGCAATTCTGCAGCGATGTAGGACGATTCTGCAGTTACTTGAACCATTCTGTCTTGAACCGGAACCGGAGTTGACAAAATGAGCATTTGAGGTTAAAAATTATATAAATTGTAATTTTTTTTAGAAAATAACCAATCGTTTCGCTAGATAAGACCCTTCTTCCTTGGCTGGGATCATTTTGAGCCCTTTGAAGCTGCATTTAAACTGCATTTTGGAAGTTCAAACTTGGTGGCACCATAGAAGTCCACTATATGGAGAGAAATCCTAAAATGTTTGCCTCAAAAAACATAATTACTTTACGACTGAAGAAAGAAAGACATGAACATCCTGGATAACATGGGTGTGAGTTTTTGTGCTGTCAGTGAACTTCTCCTTTAATACAGAGCATTCCCAGGAAAAGCATGAACTGGTGAAATGCATACAGCATCTTGAAAGCAATGCAAATGCATTGTAATACATACATATATATATATATATATGTATATATATATACTGTAATTAGACAAAATGATTTAAAATGAAATCAAATTTAACATAAATGCAGTTTGCAACCCATTTTTCTTTCTTTATATTACATATTTCTAAGTAAGACTTTGAAAAATGTTGGACAGGTCCTCAGTTTATACATTAGACATTGATTGGATTTTTAAAACTGGGAATTACATGTGACCCTGGACCACAAAACCAGTCATAAATAGGCCGTAGCAATAGCCAACAATACATTGTATGGGTCAAAATGATAGATTTTTATTTTATGCCAAAAATAATTTCAAGGATTTTAAGTAAAGATCATATTCCATGAAGATATTTCGTACATTTGCGACTGTAGATATATCAAAACTTAATTTTTGATTAGTAATATGCATTGCTAAGAATATCATTTGGACAACATTAAAGATGATTTTCCCAATATTTAGATTTTTTGCAACCAATCCTATCATTATCAGCTTTTAGATGATTTATAAATCTCAATTTCAACTGACTGATTTTGTGGTCCAGGGTCACATGAGAATGAAGGGTCAGTATGAAATCAAACATTTTTATTTCTAGTAGTTGCAGGGATGCATCACACACACACACACACACACACACACACACACACACAATTAGACCAGGTACATGCATTCAGGAGCAAATATCAGTTTTGACTTCAGGCTGACTTTAATTTTCATCTTGCCCTAAATGATGCTGCATTGTTTTTAAAACAAAACCGAACTGGATCCGAGGACAGGAAGCACCTCATCACATGTTGACGTTACCATAGTGACAAATGGCCTCTTCTGAAGAGCTCAGGAGATGCAGATGCCAGTAAATCACTAATGTTGACTCGGGCCCGTACCCACACATATACACAGCGACCACAGAAAGGCCGAGAGTGCCCTGGCTCCAGAAGTTGACTGGTTTGCGAGTTCCAGTAAAGGTTGGTCTAGTTGGTTCCTCCCTTGCGCCCTGCGCTGAGAGAGCGTTTATGGTGCTAATGCTTGCGGTGAGAAGGCCATTATGATCCAAACCCATCAGAACTGCTCCAAACAGACTGTGGCATTATAAAACAAAAATCTTACGGAAACAAACGCGCAGGTAACTCAGAAGACAGATTTGTGCACGGGCTACTCTGGTTTCTAAGGCCATAAAGGCTTGATAAACATACTGTATATCCACAGAATTACATGATGCTTTTACATTCAAAGCAGTCCGTTTGCAAAGCAAAACAAGTGACAGGTTGCACTTTCAAAAAGCGTTAGATAAAAGTTCTCAAGGGAGTTTGGAGTCCATATTCAACACGTCAAACCCATGCATGCAATGTCACACTTTCAAAGCTGCTAAACTGCCACAGAGACGCTAGATACGCTCTCAGGAACGTTACGACGCACCAAAACTACGGCTGACAGCTTTCTGGTCACCACAAAACGGCGGAGGAGGAGGGATGGGAACGCCACGACGGGTGACTTACCTCGCAGTAAACTGGGCGAGTAGCTGGAGAATGTGTCGAAGATGCTGTTTGAAGCCATGTGTCCCGCTCAGGAGGGAAAAGAAGTGGCCTCTCCGCCGGCGTGCCGACTTCAGCCTGAGAGAGTGACAGTCGGAGAAAGAGAAATAGAGAAACTACATAGACTGCCTGCAACCAAGAATTTGGGGTTTGAGAGTGCCACAGGAATCTTTCGCCACAAGCCGACTAACAGAACAGCATATGTGCCGTGTGGTGAGAGCGAGCGAGCGAGAGAGACAGAGACAGAGACAGAGACAGAGAGAGAGAGAGAAAGACCAAGCAATGGACTCACCTTTGACGATGGACACTTTTGTCTCTGTGTGTCTGTCTGGCGGTGGTTCTTGTAGTATCTACGTGGTTTTAGTCAGGTAGTTGAAAGTTCAGGTGTCTGGCGCTCTCGCAATGATGATCTCCGTGGTAACGGCCTGTCAGTCGCATGTCTGAGGTATCCGAGGTCACAGCTCCCGCGGTAGGGCTGCTGCACGGCAATCCCATGATCTGATTGGTGGACCTCGAGTCACATGGCTCTCTCTCTCTCACTTGCATGCAGTGAAGTTCTCTTTTCTTTCCCAGTGTGTTTCACACCCATCTGATTGGCTGATGGGTGTTTTTTGAAAGGTTTCTCAGAGACCTTCTAGAAGAGGGACCACAAAGCCTAGATGTGGCTCTCGAAACAAACTGAAGGAAATGTAGGACGCAAGAGGATTCTTAGGGAAAAGAGAGCGCTGAAGTGTGTGTGCCAGTGTGTTTTGGTGGTTTCGAGCCTGTTAAACCACCCTTCCACCCTCACTCACCACTTGATAGTATCTCAATGTTAGCCTCATTAAAAACAGCCATGCCAGTCATTTCATTAGGCCTCCCGCGTTTGTAGCCGGTACTCTCTGCTCTGT